>CANTUT010001829.1:0-110710 GCA_947687605.1 Reutealis trisperma | reverse complement strand
TGTGATAGAGAATCTTTCAATAATTAGTGAAATATTCTTTTTAGCAAAGGTGAGTAGAAAATATACTTTTATGCTTGCATTTGAATTCTTAAGGCATAATACCTCTTTATTTATAAAAATCCATGAGAAAGAGCATGAGAATGATTTATTGAACCATAATTGCTTCATGAAAGCTTATACATTCTTAAATAGCCACTCGCTAATTCCTATTTGATTATGAGGATCATTTAAACCATATGAGTTTATTGATTATGAGAACCTATGTGTACACGAGCATGTAAACTTGAATTCATTTCAATATGAACTATTCGGACCTTAATGTTTCTTATTTATGAATTGATATACCTTAATGGAATATAAATCTCTAATTGATGTGCTTTAATCATCAAACACTGAGCACATTATAACTTGATGGATAGGGTATAAGACATAAAACCCAATCAATTTCATATATTCATATGGAAGAGTACGTTAATGAAAACATATGCTCTTATTCATATGGAAGAATATGCTAATCCAGTCTCTACACTTTAACTATGAGGGGAATATGCTGATAAAGTACCATTATTCCTAATCTTATATGTGGATGATTTTTATTTCCTTAAATTCATGTGTTATAAACTATCCATGAGATATACATATACCTATTCTTGAATTGTACTTATTATTTAAATATTATGAATCATATGAACCTATTTGATAAGTTATGAGACAATACCATTCTTGTGAGCTAATCTTGAAACACCTAGCCTCACAAGTATTGTAATATATTCTTTACTGACTAAGAAATGTCATTAATTGTTGTTAATGATTTTCAAGAGATTAAAAGTTCATCAGTTTGGTTCTTCAGGCATCCTTCTTCCTAAAGAACTATTTTGATCAATGTAGTTTCTCCATTTGATAATTGTAATTAAAGCATACTTTAATGCTCCATAAGTGTGAGAAGGATATTCTTTTGGCTAATGTCTATCATATGAATGGTATTATATGCATTGACTTATTATTATTTAGAGTGTTATGAGACTTGTGGATAAGTGTATGTCTTTGATTATGTGCATGTGATGTGATGAGATAGATGAGTATATGTGTTCAAGTTCTGATATTAGGGATTTATATGCATTATTAGTTGCTATCATGTCATGTGGACTGTATGTTAGATGGATTCTACAAGTTTTTGGTGACCTTATGCCTACTAATGCTCTAAGTTTGTCATAATTGCGAAGTTGAGCTGAGACAATAGTTGTCAGTTGTTTCATGTTTTTTTAATCAAGTGAATTGATCTACATCTAACTATTGGGAGTAAAAAAATTATCAACTAACTACCATAAGTTAAATCAAACATCCACATAGTAATTAATTACATTGATAAGCTTCTATATATATAAAAAAAAAAATTATTAACCAAGATTTTAAATCCGCAAAAGCAAATTTATACTTATTAGAGGAAAATAATTAACAAATTACAAAATAAATATGAAAATCTAGGGCTACCCTTTTTTTTTTTTTGGATGATGATAGCCCAAAACTAATAAATGTTTGGAAAACTTTTTTTTTTTAATTAAAATTTTGTCTTTTTTAAATTCTAAAGTTAAGAAAGTACGTGTACAAGTATTTCTTACCACCACACAATTTGTGGATTTGAGAAATTAATTTTCAATTTTAATTACAAATAATTAACGATAAAATAATAAATCAATTAATAATAATAACTTTAGGAAAAAAAATTAGTAAATTATTTTATAAATATATTAATTCTTTTATACATTTAATCATAAAATTACAGTGAATATGATTATAACTAATAACTGAATTTTCTTTTAATAATTTAAAGTTAGAGTGTATGTCATTTTCAATAAAAAAAAAAAAAAAAGTTTAGAAAGTATGTGCAAGATTATTTTCTACCACGTCATAAGTTAAAAAAATTTAAAATAATAAATCATAATAATTGTGGTTGGTAATTAATGACGGTCAATAATGATGAATAGTAATCAGTAAATTAATAAATATATGTTTATATTTTTTTTATTATTATAAGGGAGGCAATATTGGCACTCCTCTTTTGGTTTTTGACACTCCCACTATATTTTTTATCATTAATTTGACTATAATATCCTTATTATATTATTTAGGAAATAATTTTTATAAGAAAATAATGTTTAATTAAATTAAATTTTTTTATTTATTAATTTTAATTCACACGCGCATGTACGCACACCCATTTATATAAATATATTTAATAAATATGTAATTTGTATACAAAAATATATTCTTTTATAAACATAAAGGAAGATTTAAGTAAAATTTTTATTTTTTAGTTCTCATAAATTGTACTAAAAAAAATAAGATTGGGAAACTTAAGTTTCATTTATTTCTTTTTTTATTTGTGTTTTATTGCATAAAAAAATGATATTTATACATATTTTTTAAAAAATATATTTATTAAATGTAGAGCTTTTGTATAAAAATTAAATTAAAATTTTCATTTTTACATATCATAAAATAAATTTCTTTTACTTTTTAATTTTTAAATTTCATTTGATCATATTTTTTAGGAAATATTTTTTTAGTTTTAATAAGAAAGATAATTTACCAAGTTAAATTTTAAGTTATAATCCTACTAACATTTTCTTTTAAGAAAAATTTTAAAATTGTGCTCATTGAAAATATTTTTTAATTATATATTTTAAAAAATATTTTAATAAATCGTATATATTTTTTAAAATTAAATAAATTATAGGATTAAAAAATAACAAGTAAAGAATATTCATCCTGTTAAAAAAATATTTTTGGAATTATTATACTATTGTCAAAGTATATTGAGAAGTATTAATAGTATTAATATATATTGACAAGTATTAATATTTTCATATTTGTTTTGTTAATTAAATTTCTTGATAATTAAAAAAAGTTTGCTTCCAAAATAAAAATTAAAACGAAATTTATTTTATATCATGTAAAAATGAAAAATTTATTATGATATTTGCTTACGTAAAAAATTATATATTTATTAAATATAGTTTTTAGTATCATATTTTTTTAAAAATAAAAAACATAAACAATAATATTTCTATGTATTAAATTATTGTAGAAAGCTTCTTAATGAAATTGGCTCAATAGTCATTAAATTTGTGAAACAGTATGTGAACAAGGAGCCTCATGTGTTAGCAAAAGCCTCCTATTCTATGTCAAATTGTATAATTTGGGAGCATGAAGCTCCATCTTTTCTATTTTCTATACTGTTGGATGATTTATCAGTTTAATGATGTTCCAACTTTTACTTAAAAAAAAAAAAGTAATAATAATAAAAAATATATAAGGAAATGGAAATGAAAATTAAGTCTTACTTCCTGATAAGAATTATTAACTGAAATGGAATAAGGGTATTTTAGTCAAGTTTAATAATGAGAAAAGTGATAGGACTGCCAGAGGAGTGCCAATATCACCTCCTTGTTATAATTAGTTTGCTAAAATAAGAAAAATTATTTCCTTTTTCTTTAATAAATAGCATAATTTTCCTTCTGACAATTTCTTTTATTAATTTTCAAAATATAAATAATATTTTTCACTACACAAACAAAGATTTGTAAATCTGTTTGTGGGCTAGGCATATTATTGCAAGCACTAAATTTTCTAAATTTTTATATCATATCATAAAATGTAATAAGGTCTTATTTTCCCTTATTTCTTTCTCTATGAGAGCATCGTTAGGGTTTCCTATTAAGGTTTCCCTGGGCGACTTCAGTTACCAGCAAAAATACATTTTCTCTATTTATTTGCATGCATTTTCCTTTACTATTTTAAATAAGCTGTGGGTTACATTTGATTTGCTTTTTTTTGTTCCCGGTATTTTGAATTTGTGTTTCTATTCTTTCACAGTAGTGTTGCTTCTCTTCTCTATGGTGGTGTCCGTCTTGCTTACCATTCTGTCTTCTTGTCAATGAAGATCTATTTTGCTTAGTAGTGGGCAAGGCAAAGAGTGGCTAGTGGTGGCTTTGAATTCTCAATAGTGATGAACTGGTTTGATCCAATTTTAAGGCTGAGTTTTGAAGCCCTTTGGCAGAGAACCAGCACTTTTATGGCTTTGGCTTTTGTCCTCTCATTGGAAGGTCGCTGTTTTCTATCATGATTTTATTGCCATATGGATTTGAAGGCAATTGAGGGTGTTTTTTGAAGCACTTGGGTACACTTTTTATAGGATTTGCTCAACCACATATGTCCATCTATCCAGGCTTTTTCCTTGTAGGTCCTATCCTCTCATGGCAATGAAAGGCATGTCGGTGGAGGATTTCAGTGCAGAGACAAATAAAGGACATTTGTCATTTCATTTGTTATATCAGTAGTTGGGTTGTTTATATTATGGGCTTTAAGCCCAGGTTTGTAAACCCATTTGAGGGTAATTTAGTTGTTATTTGTTGGACTTTTTTTCTGCACTTTATTTTATTTATACTTATTTGGACTTTATACCTTTTTAATACCTGTTATTTCTTTCTTTTGAGCAAAAATGAAAAAAAAAAGTAGCCAATATTATGACAACTTTTGGTTAGAAGATCGAATTCCTAAAATAAACCTTTTTCAAATAAAATTCTATCCATAGTTTCATACATGTTTATACTCCAAAATCAAATGAGAAAAATTTCACATATTATTTAGTTGACAAAAATAATCACTTTATTAATAAGAATTTCACATATTTAAGATATCTAAGATGGTATTGTGATCAAGACCAGAGTACCAATTATGAATTGCCATCCAACATCACAAAGATGCTATTTTTTTAATCAAATAATATGTGATAAGTCAATTTTATATATTACTAGGATGCGGGTGCAATTTTAAAATATTTTATATTTATTATCAATATATAATATAAATATTCAAATAAATATTGAGAGTAATTTATAATAATTGTGACTATGATCTATTTCAATTATGATTATATTTTAATTCTTCTTACAATTTATGAAAATATCTAAAAATAAATACAATATGTCATGAGGATTATAACTCCATCTAAGTACGAGTTTTGTATTTAGCCGGTCCCAAGCCCAGATAAAGGAGGAGGGTTGCAATAGATGACAACCAGCGTAAAATTTGTTCACATTTCATGATTATGGATTCTATTAATATAAATGTTGGGGCGTCCTCTACTTACAACACACTGCACCAGAGCCCTAATGTAGTGAGAAATAAGCAAGGGTGTAGGGCATTGCTTGAAAGCGATGCACCATGTTGGTGCCCAAATGTGGTGCTAAATGATCAAGGGTTCTTACATCATGGATGGGTGTGGGTAAAGAAGCTAGTCCATTCTTCAGTTTATAGATGTACTTGCAGATAGAAGACTCAAAGAAAAAGGTTGAGAGGAGAATCAGAGTGGGGACTTGGAATATTGGGTCTCTTATAGGCAAGTTGATGGAACTTGTCGACACTATGGAGAGAAGAAAAGTAAATGTGGCTTGCATCTAAGAGACCAAATGGGTAGGAGAAAAAAGTAAAGAAGTGGGTAATATATGCTATAAACTGTGGTATACAGGAAAGGTCAAGAACATGAATGGAGTGGGTTTCATTCTAGATAAATCACTAAAGGGTGCAATGGTGGCCGTGAGAAGAGTTGGGGATACAATCATCCTTGTTAAACTAGTGGTTTGATAACTCTATATTTTTAGAGTTATTTTATTTGTTTAAACTTAAATTTTAGCTCAGTTCTCGAAAATGCAATAATATTATTACTTATTTTGAGAAATAAATAGTTCTACAATTTATAAATAAATTATAACATATTTTAAGTATTTTTATTTTATTTTTGCATATCAAAATGATGTCACAATGATGCAATAAAATAAATGATGCAGGTGATGATGTCATAAAAATAAATGATGCAAGCAATGATTCAAGTTTTCAATCCATGAGAAATAAATTCAATGTTTGGTGGCCAAAATTCAATAGTTGGTGGCCAACCTAACTATTTTTGAATATTGATGAAGAAATTCAATGGTTGGTGGCCAACCTAACCATCAATGTTGAATTTTTGATGTAAGAATTTTAATGGAACTTGAATTCTTCCACCAAACATACCTATAAATACTATGCTTGGCAAAGGAAAATAGCATCAAAGAAAATCCATAAAAACAATATGTAGAGAGATTTTCATATGCTTTCTTAGAGTAGATTTGTTTTATTTTTTTTTATTTTGATCAAGAGGAGGAATTTTTGGAAGCTTGAGTTCATCAAAGATTGTATCCCAAAACAAGTTCTCTCTAAACTCTATTCTTGAATTTAATTATAAGTTATTATTATGTTTATTATTTTTATTGTTAATTTAATTGTTTCTTCTCTTTTAATTATGAATAGCTAATTTTATTTTCTAGGATTTAGATGTAATCTTTTGATTTGCATATGATTATTTATATTTAATTGATTGGATTTGATTGTTGGAATTAATTTTTTATCTTAGAACTTAATGCTTGTACTTAACTGGCTATTAATTGCATGATTTAAAATATTGTGTGAAGTAGCGAGAGTGGAAGCACAATATTAGTTCATTAGGATAATTGACCTAGGGAATGTATTGCTTAGAGATAAGAATACTTCTTTGTGATTTTTAAAAGGATTTCCATAAAACTTAATGGGTTTGTGTTAATTGATTATGATCACGAGAGTAGACGTAAGGTTAATATGAATACACATATTGTATCTTGAGAGAGAACATCATATAATTTAGGAAAATCTAATCATTAATTTCAGCAAAAATAATTCATCTAAAGATTATAAAGAAATCATATGTGATCAATTGATGAATTCTAAATCCTAGACTTTTAATCTTATTTTCATATTTATCATCATTTATTTACTTGAATTTCACTTTAACTTAAAACATAAAATCTCATAATTGATTTTCTAAATAATAGAGTAATGTTAAAATTGGTACTTGACAAACCCTTCCTCGTAGGAACGATACTCACTCATCACTTTATTACTTGTAAACGATCTGTGCACTTGCAGAAATCACGCAACATGGTTGAAGGAGAAGTGGTAAATATTATTAGCGTCTATGCTCCATAGATTAAACTCGATGGTGAGAGCAAACAAAAGTTATGGAATGATATGGATGACCTTATGCATAGCATCTCAAATGAAGAGAATATTTTCATCGGTGGAGACTTAAATGGACATGTAGGAGGTGATCGACAGGGTTATGAGAAGGTGCATGGAGGTTTTGGTTATGGTACAATGAGAAGGTGCATGGAGGTTTTGGTTATGGTACAAGAAATGCAAAAGGGATAAGGATTTTTTATTTTGCTTTGGCTTATGACTTAATCCTTGCAAATACCCATTTTATTAAAAAGGAATCTCATCTAATGACTTTTAAGAGTGGGCATAATAGAAGCCCAATTGACTTTTTTTTTTTTTTTTCACAAGAAAGACAAATCGAGCTCTATGCAAGGATTGTAAAGTGATCCCAAGAGAGGTTGTAACAAGCCAACATAGGTGTGAGGCCTCGCTCGAGCACCGGTCCGATCCGCCGAGGGATTGAAATGCTCTTCAGGAGAAACTCCACGATTGGAACTCGCTGTGAGTTCGGAAAATTGATTTTTGTAATTTGAAAGTTGAAAAGTGAGTTGCCACTTTAATTTATTTATTTTAATTAGAAAAATTAAAGAAAACCCAACACGATTGACTCCAAAATTTGATTTATCCCAATGGAAAATGCACCAATCCACGAGTGACCAAGGAGGGCTCGGGGATCAGGTTTTGGTAATTACACAATTAAGAAAAATATGATTTTTCTTTAGTTTGGCTAAAAATGCAAAATAACTCTTAAAAAGTGAATTTTTGTATGCATGAACAGGAATATAATGATGAATGAAACAGATGTATATATATATATGATGTGATGGAATGACAATAATAAATAAATAGGCAAGATAAATTCTACTTAATTATTACAATATCAAAATAAATGAAGTAAAGGGGATCTTTCCTCTAGCCCTTATGGGTACTAGGAAAAGCACACATTCCCTAAAATAAATTGAAAATAAAATCATAAACAAAAGATTAATATAAATAAATCAAAATAAAAAGGAAAACAATATTGATAAAAAGATTGTGGAGTTGATGCCCTTCAAATTGGCAGCTTGCGTATCCTATTGAATAAGAATTAAACCCCACGCAGTTCTCTCTTCTTGCGAAGGAGGGGTTTTAGAAATGTGTTGGTTTGCTTATTAACTTAATTATGATTCTTAAATTAATAAGTTTTAGATCTTTTCAGTTTTAGACCTAAAGATAATTCTAGATCTGAATTTAGAATTTTGAAAATAGGAAAGGAATTATACTTTTGCTTTTCTTGACATTCGAACGAATGGAACTAGTTTTGCTCTGGATCTCAACTCCACCTTGAATTTAAAGGAAGCTTGGAATCTGGATCTAGAAGCAGCAAATGTGTGACTATAAGAACGAAAATATTGCTTTGAAAACTCTTGAATTGCTTTAGAATGCCTTGGAAGTCATTGGAAATCATGCCAAATGAGGCTGGAGGAAGCTCCTATTTAAAGAGCTGCCAGAGGAGGAGCCGGTGGTACGGACGGCGGCGCTGGTGCGGCGCCGGCAGCAGGGGTGGCACCGCAGACACGCCGGTCGTCTGGGCGGCATGCCAGGCATGCTGCCTGACTGCCGGCATCATCCTGATGCTCGCATTGCGGCATGACTGCAATGACAGAAGCACGCAATGCATGCCCCTTCTAGGTGGCACGGCAAATGTGCCTCCCAAATGATAGCGCGCCACTCGCGCGGTTCAATATGTTTCTGTCCGTTTCGGGCCCGTTTCAACTCTGATTTTAGCTCTGTCTGATTCTATGGATTCGTAACTAAAAGACGGTCAACTGGAGATGAAAGATTCAGAAAATTTATTTTTTCAATGGGGCACTGCCCCCTTGACCCCTGCCCGCTAACCGGCTAGCGAGACTGCCGTATGCGTAGCGCCCTATTCTTAGTAGGTGTCAAGCTGTAGCCGAATCAGGAGGTGCAAATTTGAGGATTCACAATAGGTTGGTAATTCTGGATGTCAAGATCAAGAAGAAGGTTAAAGAAGTGTAGTAGAAGTATGACATCTAAAACAAAATGGTGGGATTTAAAAAGGGCGAAGCAAGTGATGTTTAAAAATGAACTACTAAAATCAGAAATGTGAAAGGCAGACATGGTTGCCAATGCTATATGGGTAGACATGGCTTCAAGAATAGGGAAATGGCTAGAAAAATTCTAGAAGAGTCTAAAGGACAAGGCCCACTCTCAAAGGAGCGGTGGTGGTGGAATGAGGAAGTACGAAAAGCTATGAAGAGTAAAAGAGAATGGTACAAGAGACTGCCAAAATGTGATAATGGTAAGGCTTATAGGTAATATAAAAAAGCAAAACAATTAAAAAGGTTAAGAGCTAACCTAGAGCATAGGCCTTTGAAAGGATGTATAAGCAACTTGGAATGAATGAAGGTGAAAAGGATATCTATAGGTTAGCAAAGACGAGAGAAAGGAGATGTCAAGACCTCAATCAAGTAAGGTGTATCAATGATAATGAAGGAAAGGTTTGGGTAAAGATGAGGACATTAAGGAAAGGTGGAGGAGTTATATTGAGAAACTTTGATAACAGGGTTGACATCAAACATATGAATATAGAGAGGAATGTAACCTTCACTAGAATGATAGTTTTTTAGAGGTCAAAGAGGCTTTGAAGATGAAAGCTGGGAAAGCATATGGCCTCGATAGAATACCAATTAAAGAATGGAAGTTTCTGGATGATTAGAAATAGCTTGGTTGACTAGGCTGTTCAACAAAATCCTAACTTTAAAGAAAATGCCAGGTGAATAGAGGAAGAGCATTTTAGTACTCATTTTTAAAAAATAAAGGAGACAGCTAGAGTTATTCTAACTACAATGGAATTAAACTTATGAGTGATACTCTTAAGTTGTGAGAGAGGGTTATAGAACATCACTTACATGGTGTTACTTCTATCTTAGTTAACCAATTCGAATTCATGCCAAGTTAATCAACCATGGAAGCAATCTTCCTTGTAAGAAGTTTGATGGAGAAAAATAGGGATATGAGAAAAGACTTGCATATGGTGTTTATTGACCTAGAGAAGGCTGATGATAGAGTCCCAAGAAAAGTTTTATGATGGGCGTTACAACGAAAGGGAGTATCAATTAGATACATATAAATGTTGAAAGAAAGAGTGACTACTAGTGTGCACACAGCTGGAGGAGAATTAGGAGACTTGTTCTATCTCGGTTGGACTACATTAAGAGTTAGCAGTAAGTCCTTACCTCTTTGTTTTGGTTGTGGATGAATTAATAAAGCATATACACGAAGAAATCCCTTGGTGCATGATGTTTGTAGATAATAATGTATTGATCGATGAGACGCATGAGTGAGTTAATAGAAAGCTTGAGTTGTGGAGGAGCACCTTAGAATCCAAGGGTTTTAGGTTAAGTAAAACCACAATGGAGTACATGCATTGCAAGTTTAGTCAAAGCCAAGTGATATTGCCCAAAACACCCATTTTAAATATCTAGGCTCAATCTTTCAAGAAAATAGAGGCTGCGAGGAGGATGTTAGCCTGGCTGAAATGGAGGCTTGCCACGAGAGTCTTATGTGATAACAGGATTTCCAATAAATTAAAAGGAAAATTCTACCATGCAGCTATTCGACCAGCTATATTATATGATAGTGATTGTTGGACAACAAAAGGACAACATGGGTCAATTATGAGAGTTGCTTAAATGAGGATATTAATATAGATGTGTGGTCATATTCAGATGGATAAAATACATAATAAGAACATTTGAGATAAAGTGGGAGTCGCACCAATTAAGGACAAGATGTGAGATGGAGATTAAGATAGTTTGGGCATGTGAAGCGGAGACCTAAGAAGGCATTGGTTAGGAAGATTGAGCATATAGTGATGGAGAAGAGGAGGAAAGGAATAGGTAGACCTAAACTAACTTAGAGGAAATAAATATAGTCTGATTTAGATTCGCTACAATTATTAGAAAATGTTACCTAAAATCGCTTAAAGTGAAAATAAAGAATCCATATAGCGACCCCAATTAATCTTGGGATAAATGTTTAGTTGAGTTGAGTTGTATACGATGAGGATTATATTCAAATTCAAAATAGCAATAAATTAATTTTTTCAAATCTAATTTAAATTCCATAAAATTAGAAGCAAGATATAATTTATTTGTGGTCTCTTTTTCTAATTTTCTGCACCTATATATATATATATATATATATATATATATATATATATATATATATATATATATAATGTACTTTTTGCACTGTTGAGTTGGAATTCTTCTCTTCCATTTAAACAACTTTTTTTCACTTGTTGTCTAAATCAGAAATTTTTTAATGGGTTAAGACATAGTCAAGACTCAAGTCCTTAATTATTTGACCTATCATAAAGTAAATATTCAACTATTTAATTGCACTTTTATTTTAATTACTCACTAATTAATTAATTTTATTATGAATTTTTATTTCTTAAATTAAATAATAGTTTCTTTATATATTAATTGATTTATTTATTTATCCGATTAAAAAATCAAACACTTGATTTATGGAAAGAAACTTAAACTTACATATTTTAATCTGACCCATGTGTAGGGCTTGAATTGAGCCAGGGGAGTTGAACTTGAATCGATCAATATAAACCCAACCAGCTTGGGTCGGCAAAATTCAAATCAAAACTCGATACATATCAAAATTCAAATCAAAACCCAGAAGAGGCCTTCCTTAGTTACATATCAAAATTAGTGGAATATTTTCTATATAAACTTGAACCATTAATCATGAAATGTTTGTCCTAAACAAAAGTGAATAAGCAATGGGACTCTATCATGAAGTAGTCGTTGTAGTCGGGCTCTTACTATTAGTGGCTGTGGTAGCAGAAGCATCACCACCATCCCCGTCACCTCCCCCTCAAACAAAGCCAGGCTGCCCAAACAGTTGCGGAAACATAACCATCCCATACCCATTTGGACTAAATCAAGGCTGTTACCTTGATGAAACTTTCCATGTAAACTGTACCAATGCCAATAAACCAATTTTTTCCTATAACAGCAACACTACAGATATCCTATCCATATCTATTGAAAATTCCCAGCTACATGTTTTATCTTCAATAGCCTATCAGTGTTTTAACAAATCAGATCCCGATGAAGAATTAGTACAAGATCAATTATTTGATTTCTCCCCTTTCACAATTTCGCAAATCAGAAACAAATTTACAGTTGTGGGATGTGATGCTTTTGCTGCTCTTATTAGCCAATTAGACTACCGTAACGCTGCTTGTTATTCACTGTGTGATAAACTTGTTAATGTCACAAATGGGTCTTGTTCTGGTACAGGTTGCTGCGAATCTTCAATTCCTAATGGTGTTAAAACTTTTCAGATTGGAACCAGCATACTTAATCTAACAAATGCCACTAACTTTAATCCTTGTAGCTATGCTTTTGTAGTTGAAGATGGTATGTACAATTTTTCCTCTTTGGATTTGTGGGATTTGAGGGGTGTTAAAGAATTTCCAGTGGTTCTTGATTGGGCTATTGGGAATATCACTTGTAAAGAAGCTCAAAAAAATCAGGAAAGTTATGCTTGTAAGGAGAAGAGTGAGTGCTTTGATTCCCCTAATGGATTTGGATATGTTTGCAATTGTTCTTTGGGTTACCATGGAAATCCATATCTTCAAAGTGGTTGCCAAGGTATATCCTTAATCTGGGATATTTACTGTTACTATATATATATATATATTTTTTTTTTTATTTTTCAAAAATATAAATTTTTTAGTCTTATGGATTTTTTTTTACTTTTTATTTTTGATTTTTTGTATATATAATAATGTTTTATTTGTGAAGCTCATAGAACGAGCCAATCATATAACTACAAATATTTGATTTGTACATTACCTTTTCGTTTTGAACTAAATCTACCATAGTCTTATCGGGTACTAATTCCTCTAACATGATTTGTGGACATAGCAAATAAATTTTTAATTATAAATACATAATAAGTTTCAAAATCCTAATTAAAACCCAAATCGCAATAATATAATTTATTTTTTGTACAAGCCATATCAAAAAACAAATCACGTATTTAATGGAGTTATGGTAAATTTAGTTTAGAGCAAAAATGCTAGATATTAATTTAATAAGTTTTAAAGGCCATGATAGATTTGAAAAATTGACCAAAACTTAGGATAACTGACATTAAAAAAAATGACTAAAGAAAAACTTTGAAAGAGAGAAGAAGAGAAGATTTAAACATATGATTTTATATAAATAAAGAAATATTAATATATAAATCTTATTAATACCATATCCAAATATATCAATGTGGTAAGATTTAATTTACCATGTATGGCATTGATAATTAACAAATTATGTTCTCCATGTTACAAGTTCGAGTTCTTTTTTTTTTTTTTCCCTTCTTCTTAATTTTATTTATTCAATGATTGATTTTTTTTGTTTTTATTTTCTTTTAGATGTTAACGAATGTGAAGATTCTGATCTCAACCAATGTATAGAAAAGAATTTGTGTAAGAATACAATAGGAAATTACACATGTGGTTGCTCCCAGGGACGCCATGGCGATGGCAGAAAAGATGGACAAGGATGCGCCCCTGATAATCAATTACCATTAAACATCATTCTCGGTAAATATATTTCTTATTTCCATTAATTTGTTGGCTTAAGGACAAAAATTTAATTTTTTTTAAAAAATTGTAATTATATTAAAACGTTTTAAAATTAGTTGTTTTATCTTAATTTTAAAAAAAAAAAAAAAAAAAAAAAAAAAAAAAAAAAACATTTAATCAACATTGACATGAAATAGGCGATTACCATTTGTTTCCAATCATTCATAATTGAATTCAATGCTAATGAAGTAATCTATTTTGAAAGCTGGATTTTATTGTAATCTTTCAATAAGTTTCATATTTTCTTTCATTGGGCCTTTTGATATTTTACTAAGTTATAGCCCACACTTTTTTCTTCATTTTTATTCAAATTTTAATGAGACCAATACATTTCTTTTATAATATGATTGGTAATGATTACTGAAATTTATTTACTTTGAGTTGATTTTCATTGTAGGAGTCAGCATAGCCTTCTTGATTATGCTTTTGGCAGTTTCTTGGCTGTATTTTGGATTAAGAAAAAGAAGACTCATTAAACTCAGAGAGAAATGCTTCAAAGAAAATGGTGGCTATCTATTACAAGAAAAACTCTCTGAACATGAAGAAGGCAATTCAATGAAAACAATTAAAATTTTCACAGAAAAAGAGCTTAAAAAGGCTACCAACAACTACCATGAAAGTCGAATTCTTGGTAAAGGAGGTCAAGGTACAGTCTACAAAGGAGTTCTACCAAATAATCAAGTAGTTGCTGTCAAGAAATCAAAAATTGGAGATGAAACTCAAGTCGAAGGGTTCATAAATGAAGTTATTATTCTTTCTCAAATCAATCACAGAAATGTTGTGA
The DNA here is from genome assembly GCA_947687605.1 of Reutealis trisperma. Classification (NCBI taxonomy): domain Eukaryota; kingdom Viridiplantae; phylum Streptophyta; class Magnoliopsida; order Malpighiales; family Euphorbiaceae; genus Reutealis; species Reutealis trisperma. The sequence continues at coordinate 96,182 of CANTUT010001829.1, read as the reverse complement.
AGTTATTGGGATGTTGTTTAGAGACTCAAGTACCATTGCTAGTCTATGAATTTGTGACTAATGGAACTCTCTTTGACTATATACACAATAACGACACAAACACGATAAACTGGAAAGTTCGGTTAAAGATAGCAACAGAAGTTGCTGAAGCACTTTCTTATATGCATTCTGCTGCTTCTACTCCAATCATTCATCGCGATATCAAGACAGCAAACATACTCTTGGATGATAATTACATGGCAAAAGTATCCGATTTTGGAGCTTCAAAGTTAATCCCTTTTGATAAAACAGAGTTAACTACTCTTGTGCAAGGTACATTAGGATACTTAGATCCTGAGTACTTGCATACAAGTCAATTAACAGAAAAGAGCGATGTTTATAGCTTTGGTGTTGTTCTTATAGAGTTACTAACAAGAAAAAAGGCTCTTTCTTATGTTAGAGAAGAACAAATGAGGAACTTGGCTAAATACTTTGCTATTTCGATTCAAGAACAAAGATTACTCGAAGTTCTTGATCTGGAGTTGTTGGTGAGTGAGAAAAATATTGAGAAGATAAAAGCAGTGGCAATGTTGGCTAGAAGTTGTGTTAGTGTTAAGGGAGAGGAAAGGCCTACAATGAAGGAAATTGCAATTGAGTTACAAAGTTTGTGTTCAAATGAGAAACATCCATGGGAGAAGAATGACTTCTGCAAAGAAGAGGAAGAAGAACAAAGTTTGCTTTTGGCTGGACAAAAGTTGGATAATTTTGTTGATGATTACACTGTTGGAACTACTCAGAATAATAGTATAGTGAACTCATTTGCATTTGAAATTGGAAATGGGAGATGATTTATATTTTAGTGGATTTCAGAGGTTTTTTTTTTCTTCTTCTAGTTATTGCTTTCCCCTACTTGAAACAAGCTATTGAAATATGGTTTAGTAATTTTGTAAATCTTATAATTAACGAGTAAAATCATAAACTCTTTTCGTTTTAAGAATTTTATATCAAAAAAAGAACTATTTACAATATTGTAAATATAAACTATTTTTTATTACTAATATTAGAAATACAAATTTTGATTCACAAATTTAAGCTTTTACATTGAGTGGCTTATTAAAATGATATATATATATATATATATATATATATATATATATATATATATATATAATTTTTTTTTTTTTTTTTTTTGCCACAGATAATATAAATTTCATTAAAGGAACATACAGTCTAAGACAGTACAAAAAAGGGTTACAATTGTTAAAGGAACCCAACTGGAGAATCTGAACATGGACCTATTCTCCATAATAAATTTACTCATCAAAGGGATTTAACAATGAAAATAACATGGTCCACAGGCCTACAGAAACAGGAGAATTTCCATACAACCCTATTCTCCCTCTCGTTTCTCGAACCTTCTGGTTGATTGACTACAGCTGGTGACCAAGAGAAGGAGAGAAACTCCATGAAGAAGACGGTTGCAGCTGGACAAACCTAACAAATATTGTACCATTTGAGCCAAAATCTAGTCCACCTCAGATCTAAAGATCTGCAAACTGGCCAAGGTGAATATAGATTCAACTTCCACAACTAGATCTGTCCACGCCTGAAAATTAGATAACTTCTATCCATGCAAAGGAGTTTAGTGGAGAAAGAAGACCTTTAACACTTGAAACTCCATCTCCGGTTGCAAATAGCTGATCTTCCCACCACCGTTTGTCCAAACACGAAAATCGCAAAATATGATGACAATGGGAAGGGCGGAAATGGTCCAGTTTTGGCATAGCCAATGACATGGGGCATTTGACAAACTTAATGTTTTGAAAAAAATTAATTCTAAATTTGGGGTATTCGAAATGTAATTCTCAATTTGGGGTGATTTTAGTAGAAAAATCAAAAGTTAATGTAAGATGAAAAATAAATGGTGAAATCGACAAATTTGTAAAAAAAAAATGGCGGAAAATGATTTTTAACAATTAATACAGAATTGAATTAAAAAAAAAAACATAAGTTGAAAAAAAATTGGCAGAATTGCCGTAATTTGGAAAAAAAATTTTGCGAAAAATTATTTTAAAAAGCAAATACAAAACACATTGAATTTAAAGAAAAAAAAAAAGCTGAGAAAAAAAATGGCGGATTGCATAATTTCAATTCCTTATGTCCTTATGTCCATGCAATTGTTTTTCAAATTATGCAATCCGCCATTTTTTTTCTCAGCTTTTTTTTTTTTTTTTTAAATTCAATGTGTTTTGTTTTTGCTTTTTAAAATAATTTTCCGCTATTTTTTTTTCCAAATTACGGCAATTCCGCCATTTTTTTTAATTTATGTTTTTTTTCTTTTTTAATTCAATTTTGTATTAATTGTTAAAAATCATTTTCCGCCATTTTTTTTTACAAATTTGTCAATTCCGCCATTTTTTTTTTTCATCTTACATTAACTTTTGACTTTTCTACTAAAATCACCTCAAATTGGGAATTACATTTTAAATACCCCAAATTTAGAATTAATTTTTCTCAAAACATTAAGTTGGTTAAATGCCCCCAATGACCTGCAACCAGAACAAATCAAAACCTAGAGAACAAAATAAAGAAGCCTGATGTATGGGAGACAAAAAGGATGCCACTTTAGCTAAGTTATTAGAAAATCTAAACAAAGGAAAATTGAAAACAGAAACAAGAGAGGATATTTCCTGTGGTAGTTAGAGCTATAGGAGGGTGCTCCTATTCGAAACCCTAACAAGAGAGTAGAGTTTAGAGAGAAGGGAGAGAAATAATTTTTTGAGGCAATATTATCGAGAATTTGAATCCTATCCACCATTTTTAATTTTAAATCTATTATTAATTAAATTTCAAGAATCTTTTTGAGTGCATAAGCGCTCTTTTGTTCTAAAATACTTCTTTCAAAGATTTCTACACTCTATTTCTTATCCACACTCTAAGCCCAACGAGTTTCACAGGAGGGGGCATGCTGGAAATATAGATTATTCATGAATCTTTCACTTATAACCTTGAATTTTTAGGTTGAGTAGCTTCATGACAGACAAAATAATTTTTAATATAAAATTGACACATAAACTTTTTATTGTTTTAATTAGTATTGAAAAAGGATGAATCAAACTTGAATATATTTTCAAATTGAAAGATACATTGTCACTTGGAGTTGCAATCATAGTTTAATCGCTAAGAATCTATTTGAATAAGTGTATATCTAAAGTGACTGAGTATTTAGATCTACATTGTCAATATAAGATTAAAAAAATTAACATAATTATAATTTATCAAAAAGCTCAACCATTTTAGACAACAATCTAAATAAATTTTAAGTTATTTATTTACAGAAATTAAATGAATTATTAAAGAACAATAAACCTAAAAATTTAAATCTGTAAAATGAGATCTCCACGAATAAAGTTTATGATTTAAGAACAAAATTAAGTGGGTAATTCTGTTGATGGTAGCACCCATTCGGACTACTCAAAATGATAGTAGAGTTTTTTTTTTTTTTTTTTTTTAATAAAATTAAATTTCATTAATCATCAATTGCTGGATACAAATTTTAATAGAAAAATATTTGACGTAAAATCTATTACTCTAATAAGAACAGATTGCAAATGTTCAACAGAACATATAACTATCATATAGTTAATTTTGAAACATTGTGACTGTAATAGTGAAATAATCTAACAAACAATCGCCTTTTTTATGAGCATTTAAAATGCAACAGTATACAAATATACTACCAGACTCCTAATAAAAAAATAACTTTCAACTATGAAAGACATAACAAAAACCTCTAACAAGAGAAGATAAAATAATATAAAAAACAAAATACAATGCAATACAATATAATAAAGTGAAAAGTATCTCTTTAACAGCAATAAGCACAAATTTATTCACAAGTATATGGTAAAAACGAAGATGGGAAGGTGATGGTGAAAGCAAGGGGGCAAAAAGTGAGATTGAGCAGAAAAAGCATTAAGTGAAAATAGAAAAGACGCGTAAGTAGAGAATGAATGAGTGAAACTAATGGTGGATATAACAATAGCGACAAAAATGAGACTGTCCATACTCCATAGCAAATTCAATAGAAGATGTTAGGATTATTGCTAACTAAAAAATAAGAGTGACAGTTGTTTAAGAAATAAAATTTAAGGGAGAACTAAAGAGAAAATAAGGACTTTCTATTTGTACTTTAAAATGATAATAGAGCTAAATCATTTGGCATTGAAATAATAATTATTTTAGTGGATTTCAGTGATATTTTAGTACCTTTTTTTTGGTTATTGCTTTCCACTACTTAAAACAAGCCGTTGAAATGTGGTTTAATAATTTTGTCGATCTTATAATTAATAAAAGAAATCATAAACTTCTTTTTAAGAATTTAGGTCAACAAATGTTCGGTCCATAATAAATAGTAATTTTTTTTTCAAGTTAAAATTAATTAATCCGTAAAAAAATAATATCTAAAACGCAAGAAAATAAATCAAGCAGAAAACATATTAATTTTACGCGAAAAACCTTATATCTTGAGGGGAAAATCATAAAATAAACTCCGAATAATTTCACTATTTAATCAAAAGAGAACAAATATATTATCACTCAAATTTCCCCTAGAACTTGAGCCCACAAAAAATAGACAAAATAAAAGAATTAAATTGCAAAGTTATTTTTTTAACAATTCCTCTTGGTTGTAGCCCACCTTTTAATTTTTATACTTTTCAATTTACTAGAACTCTAAACACTATGCTCTCGCGAACGACACCTGTGTTTCGTTTCTACCCGTCACATACCGCTGCATTTTTTTCAATAGTAATAAATTAATTGTGTGTATAAATAAATTCCATAATAACTGTCATTTAAAGAATTTGTTTTCCAAAATAATTGTCCATTTAGGAGTTTATATTTATATATATATTTTTTAATTTTACCCACCTATATTTGTCTATTTAATCATTTGTATTAATTTTTTTATTTATTCACATTAAAATTAAAAAAAATTTAATCTGTTCATTTTGAAATTAAAATAATTTAATAGTTTTCTTAATTTATGTGTCAAAATTTAAAATGATTAGTATCATGGAACAAAAATGAGAGTGTATGTGTGTCTATATATATATATATATATATATATATATATATATATATATATATGTATCTGTGTGTCTGTGTATAGTTTCAATGGTTACTACAGTATTTATCCATGAACAGTTATTACTTTTTTAATCATTAGATTAAAATCTTATAGTTCTAATTAATTTGATATTTTTGAATAATAATTATGAAAATTTATGAACTTATGATATAAATAATACATTTTTTATTTGTTTAAATATAATTTTCATTTAAGACATTCTTAATTCTTTGAGTTACATTAATTATACATTGATTAACTAACTTAACATTTAATTTTTGTTTAAACATTTAATTTTTATTTTAAACAAAATGACTAAAATAAATTGAAGGGAACGTTTCATTGTATTAATATTTCAAAGTGGCACTTTCAGTTAATTTTTTTTTACTTTAACTTTTAAATGGCTTACTTTTTAAAGTTTTTGATTTTTTTATTTTAAATGGATAATATAAGTATTTTTTTTTTTTTGAACCAACAGATAATATAAGTTTAAGTTTAACTATCATAAAAATAATATAATAGATATATTATGAAGTATAACCGGGTTTAGTTTTTTATTCTTTGACCTTTTAATAAATTTTTTTATCCACTTAAAAATCTTTTCATTTCATCAATTATTTTAAATTTCAATATATTTATTTATTTTTCTATTATGTTTTATCACTTTTATATTTCTCTTTGATGTTGTCATTTTCAGATAAATTTATATTTTTTTCTCTAAAAGATATTTATATTTTCTTCTTCTGTATTTAAATTACTAATTTAAATTTTTTTTTTATTTTTTAGTTGAAGCAATATAATAAAAAATCAGTATTCTAATCATTCTTTTGACCAATAGGTTATTGAACCAATTCAAATATTTTTATAATAAGCATTAAAATTTTTAATACCATATATATTTATATATATAATATCATCTTTTATATACTAATTATATTAATAAATAAGTTTTTTTCTTTATTTGAAATAATATAAAATATCAGAAATAGCAGTGTAGCACTTATTTAATTGTTAAAATCACATAAATCTTTATTGCTTTAATGCCCAAAATCTATCATGATAGAATTATTAAGAAGATTAAAAATAATATATGTATCTATTATAGCAGTCGAACTTTTGCGGAGTAAACGATGAACGAATGCTTAAATAGCAGGTATGATATTTCTCAGTCAAATCCTTAATTTCTTAAGGTTACTCAACTCTCTGTCTCTGATGGGAAGAGAATAGAAAGCGACTGAATGATTTGACATATTGGAGACTATAACTCTAGAGTTTTTTATATACTAACCCATTAGAATCCCAATAAGCCTATTTGGGTTAGGAATAGGTATTCACCCATTAACCCATACCAAAACCTGAAGTTTTTGGGTTTCACATAAATGAATCACTTAAACTAAACCCACTTATAAAATAGCCCTTTAATATAATTGTTCTAATAAATATATAAGCCCACACAATAGAGATTAAAAATCTAACAATCTCCCATTTGGGCTACATATTGAACCTGAAATAATTATATCAAACAAATTCTTTATGTGTACATGTTTGTGCTATTTTCTTTAGACTTCACCTTAGTTTCAATCTGATCCATTTCTTACATTAATATGAGACCATGGCAGCTTTTGTTACATATAAGTGTAACTAAACCTTCCATACTCACCATACTAATATATTCAATGACATAGATCAAGTATGGATGAGTGGCATGGAAATTACATGGAATGTGATCTCAAACATGCCTATTTTGGTCTTACTTTATTCTTTAGAGAGATCAATCCTCAATTCACAAATAAGTTCAGAGATATAGATAATGAAATGAATCATAAAACTTTATTATATATAAAATAAACATGTGAAACATATCTTAATACATAGAACATCCAAAGTAAAACTCCCACTAAACCAATGTATTACAAAATATGCCTACACCTATATGAGCAGTGTGCTTATGAAAAAACTTAGGTAGCAAACCTTTTGTTAACGAATCTGCTATCATAGAGTTTGTCCCTATATGTTCTATAGAGATCTGACCACTCTGAACTCTTTCCTTAATAGACAGAAACTTGATGTCAATATGTTTTGACTTCATAGAGCTTCTATTGTTATTAGAATATAAAACTGCAGATTTATTGTCACAAAATAATTTTAATAGCCTTTCAATACCATTAACTACATGCAGCCCAGTGACAAAATTACGCACCCATGTCCCATGATTAGATGCCTCAAAGCAAGCTATGAATTCTGCAATCATAGTTGAAGAAGCTATAAGTGTCTGTTTGGCACTCTTCCAGCTCCTCCAGCTAGCATAAAAACATAGCCTGAAGTAGATCATTTACTATCTTGGCATCTCGCAAAATCAGAATTAGAATACCCAATGATCTTCAAACTGTCTGATTTCCTATAAGTTAGCATGAAATCCTTTATTCTCTGCAAATACCGTATAACTCATTTGGTTGCTTTCCAATGATCCAGTCCTGGGTTACTTAAATATTTGCCTAACAGTCCCACTATAAATGCTATATCAGGACGAGTACACACTTAAGCATACATAAGACTTCCTATTACCGAGGCATAGGGAATCTTTTGCATCTCCTTTATTTCAAGGTCACTTTTAGGGCACTGATTGAGACTGAAGTTATCTCCTTTAGCTACAGGTGTATCTCCCGGTGAACATCCTTTCATGCCAAATCTACTTAGCACCTTTCGATATAACTCTTTTGTGATAATCCAAGGATACCTTAAGAGCAATCTCGCAGTATCTGTATGCCTAATACAAAAAAGGCATCCCCAAGATCTTTCATCTCAAAATTCTTAGTGAGAAATTTCTTGGTTTCGTACAATAAGCCTATATTGCTACTTGCCAGTAGTATATCATCGACATACAACACCAGAAAGATAAACTTACTCCTATTGAACTTGTGATATATATAATCATCGACCACATTTACCTCAAAACCATATGAGGTAATAACTTGATGAAATTTGTAATACCATTGACGAGAAGCTTTTTTGAGACCGCAGATAGATTTCTTTAATTTACAAACTATAGACTTTGAATCTTTGTATTTAAAATTTTCTGGTTGAACCATGTAAATTATTTCATCAATGTCTCCATTGAGAAATGCTGTCTTTACATCCATTTGATGTAGCTCTAAATCAAAATGAGCTACAAGTGTCATTATTGTTCTAAAAGAATCATTTGATGAAACCGGAGAAAAGGTCTTTTTATAGTCAATGCCTTCCTTTTGAGTGAATCCTTTAGCGACTAGACGAGCCTTATATCTTTCAATATTGCCTTTTAAATCCCTTTTGGTTTTAAATATCCATTTGCAACCAATGGGCTTTGCACCTTTAGGCAATTCGACAAGATTCCAGACGTCATTGTCTTTCATGTATTTTATCTCATCTTGCATGGCATTGATCCAATGTTCATAATTGAAACTTTGAAGAGCTTCGCGAAGGTTGATTGTATCATTTTCTGCTAAGCCTACAGAATCTTCATGTTCTAGGAGAAAGACGATATAATCATCTGGAATCGCACTTCTCCTTTCTCTATTGGATCTTCTTAATGGCACTTCTTGAGGCTGTTGAGTTTGCTCTATAGGAAGAACTTCATTGTTGTCTTGAACCAGAGTTATGTCTTGAACAATGTCAGGAATTATTGCTCGATCATTGTCAATAGCAATATTAGGAAGAGAAATAAATTTCTCTTTTTCAACGATAACTTTTTCATCAAAAAAGACGTTCGTTAATTCTTCCCATCCAAACTCTACATCCTCAAGAAATCTCACATTTCCTCTCTTAAAGAAGGACCGAGTAGTGGGATCATAAAATTTAAATCCTTGAGAGCATTCTGCATATCCAACAAAGTAGTAGCTAACAGTTTTAGAGTCTAATTTCCTTTCATTAGGCCTATAAGGCCTTGCCTCAGCTAGACATCCCCAAATGTGTAAGTGCTTTATATTAGGCTTTTTTCCAGTCCACATTTCATATGGGGTTTTAGCTACTACTTTGCTAGGTGCTCTGTTAAGGATATATACTGCAGTTTTTAATGCTTCTCCCTAAAGTGATTTAGGTAACGAAGAATGACTAATCATACTTCTTACTATATCCTTAAGCGTCCTATTTCATCTCTCAGCAACACCATTCATGTTGGGTTTTCCCGGCATAGTGTATTGTAAGACGATACCGCATTCCTTCAGGAAGTTAGCAAAGGGTCCTGGATGTTGTACTCCTGATCTATCATATCTGCCATAGTATTCTTCACCACAGTCAGATTTGACAACTTTAATTTTCTTTCCAAGCTGAAGTTCAACTTTTGCTTTATAAGACTTGAAAACGTCTAAGGATTGAGACTTCTCACTTATTAAATATAAGTAACCATATCTGGAGTAGTCGTCTATGAACATAATAAAATACTGTTGACCATTCCATGCTGCCGTAGGGAACGGGTCACAGATATCCGTATGTATTCGTTCTAAGACTTCTGTACATTTGTTGGCACCTAATTTCTTTATGTTTGTTTGTTTTCCCTTAACACACTTAACACAGACTTCAAAATCTGTTAAATCAAGGGAATAAAGAATTCCATTTGACACAAGCCTCTGAATTCTGTGTTTAGAGATGTGGCCTAAATGCTTATGCCATAGGGTGGCAGAATTCTCAGTTAATTTACGTTTTGTACCTCTTGAATTAGTATACAGGATTTCATTATAGGAAGAAATAGTTTTTAGCATATAAAGATTATCAATTAAAATACTAGTACCAATAAAATTGGATTTTAAAGAGATAATAGCTTTACCATCTCCTAAATTGCAAAAGTATCCACATTTTTCCAAATAAGAAGCATAAATAAAATTCCGTTTAAAAGACGAAGCTATAAATGTTTTAACCAAATCCAAATAACAACCAGTCTTTAATTGTAATCTAAAATGCCCTATAGCTTTCACAGGAACTTTATTGCCATTGCCCAGATAAATGAATTTTTCATCATCAGTTGGCGGTCGGCTCCATAGGCAACCTTGCATAGACACACTTATGTGAGTAGTAACACCAGAATCTATCCACCAAGTGTCTATAGGTACAGAAGCTAAATTAACTTCAAAACAAACTAAAGTGAGAAATTTACCCTTCTTTGCACGCCAGGCAATGTACTTGGAATAATCTTTCTTCATGTGTCCTCCGTTCTTGTAGAAAAAATAGGTGAATTCATCACCTTGCTTATTCGCCTTTTTTCTGCCCGGGTGTTTCACTTGTAGTATCCTTAGCCCTCTTCTTTTCTTAATCTGAGAGGTTGATGCTAAGTGAACACTTTCTGTCTTATCCCTCTGGATCATTTCCTCTTCTTGCACACATTGTGAAATGAGCTCATTAAGAGTCCATTTGTCCTTTTGAGTATTATAACTCACTTTAAATTGACTGAATTGTGCAAGAAGAGAAATGAGAACTAAATGCATGAGTAAATCTTCATTTATCTCTAACTTTAGTGCCTTTAGTTTTTCAACAAGATTTAACATCTCCATTATGTACTCTCTTATGTTTCTTATTCCCCTGTACCTCATAGAAATCAGAGCAGCCAAATGGTTACTCACTTCATATTTCTCATTTTTGGCAAAATATTGCTGTATAGCCACAAGGGATTCCTTAGCATTATTGTTCTAAAAAATAGAGCCCCGAAACGCTTCTGATGTGGAATGTTTGCTGATCATTAGACTCATGCGGTTAGAGCGATCCCATTTCTCAATTTTAGCCTCATTTGAATTATTCTTAGTTGGAACGGGTCACTCTGTCCTTAGCGCAAGGTCTAAATCTATACAGCCGAGAACAATTTTCACGTTCTCTTTCCAGACCTTAAAATTCATACCATTTAGTATAGGAATGACATTAATTTGAGTAGAAACATTATTTGCAGTTGCAAAAACTGAATAGAGAATAAAGAAACAATACGCAATAAATAATCACTGTCATTAAGTTAAGAATTTTGACAAGAAAATCATAAAATAAAATACCTAGTACAACTTGACATTTAGTGTTTGCACAGAAATATCAATTGTAAATGGTACTCTCAATGTAACAATCAAACATTGATAATAAATCATGTCAAATAACAGCCTTTTTTTAGACTGACTATTATTCACATGAAAAATAACTTTATAATTATCAATATTTATCATCGCAAGTGTGTTCGTTATTTGGCCAAACATTAACTTTCCTTTGAGCTGATTAATATCCGCATAAATAATAAACACACAACATCTTTATATTCCAAATTAAATCAATTACACATTAAATGTTACTTTGATAGTATATTGCTTCAATTAATTTAATTTAAAAACTAAACATAACTAGTGCAAATAAAATCCTTAGTATTGCATATTAATGAGATCAATTTTATTAAATCTGATGTTATTTTCATACTCATATGATTAACCTTGATGCAAACTATACATATATTGTAATCGATTAACTGTATCAAACCCAAAAATCAATATAAACGTAAAAAAAAGGGTAATCGATACGCAAATATATGAAGTCTGTGACAAATATATATATATATATATATATATATATATGAAACCTACACCGCAAACTATAATTGCAACACTATAATGGATACAGTGTTGCAATTATAGTTTGTGATATAGGTTTCATATATATATATATATATATATTGATTGCTTCGTAATAAATATACTGTAATGGATACAGTGTTGCAATTATAGTTTGCGGTATAGGTTTCATATATATATATATATATATATATATATATATATATATATATATACACGAAAATGATTTTGACTTCACTTGCATCACTTGCATATAATATTGTAACACGCAAATCGATATGTTCCTAATGAATTAATGTAATAAAATTTTGCATGCAATGGCCATCAAAATATTTCGTAAGCGAATCACTTTGGAACAGAAGTCAATTTCAACCTGCAAACCGCAATTCTAAATCCAAACACAGCAATATAGCTGTGCCGGTGGAACCAATTTTCATAATTACACACTGTAATAATTATAATTCAAACAGAAAATTGCAACATTCCAAAACACAAAATTTTCAATTCTTTAATAACCGATAAAATATCATGATTAAATAAAATAATTCTTTAATCATAATAATCTAACATGATATGGGCTCTGATACTACTTATTAGAATCACATAAATTTTTATTGCTTTAATGCCCAAAATCTTTCATGATATAATTATTAAGGAAATTAAAAATAATACATATATATATATTATAGCAGTCGAATCTTTGTAGAATAAACGATAAACGAATGCCTGAATAACAGGTATAGTATTCCTCAGTCAAATCCCTAATTTCTTAAGGTTATTCAACTACCATAACTCTAGAGTTCTTTATACACTAACCCATTAGGATCCCATTAAGTCTATTTGGGCTAGAAATAGATATTCACCCATTAACCTATACCAAAACTTGAAATTTTTGGGTTTCACATAAATGAATCACTTAAACTAAGTCCACTTATAAAATAGTCATTTAATATAATCGTTCTAATAAATATGTAAGCCCACACAACAGAGATTAAAAATCTAACATTAATTGCTTAGTATAACTATAAATTTTTTTGGCTAGCTTGGGTTGATAAAGAAATTCTTTTGGCAGGGATCTCCAAAATTTAAAAACATAGCATAGTATTTGGCATAATATATACATGAAATTTAAAATAAATTTCATTAAAAAATTTATTTTATTGAATATAATTTTAGAATTTATTTCAAATAGCAAATTTTAATAGCTTATATTTAAAATTCTTTGGTTTCAGTATCTTGTATACTTTATATATTATGTTAATTCTAGTAGGATTTAGTTCAATTACAAGTATTTTCATAAAATTAAAAATGTAGAATTGTAAATGAGTTTTCATTTATATCAAACATAGAAAAGTAGATTTATAAATGAATTTTATAAATTTTTATCTAATTTATCTATACCAATATAAGTTCAATCTAATTTTAAGTTGTTAATTAAGTCTCTCTCTCTCTCTCTCTCTCTCTATATATATATATATATATAATCCATTACTAAAAAATGTTAAAAGTTCAAGCGATAACACAGGCACAAGTGTCTTAAAAAAAATTAATGACCATAGATTGTTTTTGTTTTTGTTTTTTTTTTTTTTTTTGCCAAAGGAAACTTCTTGAATTAAGAAGAAACATAAATTACATTAAGATTTTACAAATTCTCCAAACTTAGTGGAGGAATTACATACCACACAGGAGACAAGAAATTATATAATAATGTCCTAGTTACCTAGTCTGCTAGTTTGTTAGACATTCTCCTCACACAATAACCAAAAGGGAAAAAAATTCACTAAGCTCTTTTGCTAAACATAGAAGAAACTGAGCTTCCTAGAGGCTTGTTTCTATTGAAACATAGAAGGCATTCACAAGAAGCTTGCAGTCTGATTTGAAAATGATCCTATTATACCTATGTTTCCTTCCATATTTTAAGGTTATGATCACAGCTTCAGCCTCTGTTGTAAGAGTAGATCTAGAGTATATATATATATATATATATATATATATATATATATATATATATATATATATATATATATATATATATATATATATATGTAGGCAACACCATTGATCAACTTCCCACTTTCATTTTTGAACAAGGTTGTTAAAGTTACTACTTCTATTCATTTGTTAAAACAATATCAACAATTATTTTGACAAAATCTAAGTTGGGAGGAGTCCAATGAATATTCTCTAGGTCTCTTTGGACTTGAGAAGAAGCATGCCTAGAATGAACTTCTAAATATTCTTGAAAATACATATGTGCAAGCTTAATGGTTCAATCTTTTGATGGTGAAAGATTTTCCTATTTCTTTGTTTCCATATAGCCTAATAGTAGCATTCTATTCTTGTTGCTACTGATTAGATCCCTCTAGATTGAAGATAATTGATCATGCATAACCAATAGGCTGCAAATGATAGATAAGCATTAGAATTTAGATTATAACCCCAACAAGAACTATACCAAGTGGCTATTGCATGATTGCAAAGAAGAAAGACATGTTCAATAGTCTCTTGATCCTGATATAAAAAGTGAATTTTCTATTATATTTCTTTTAAACAAATTGATTTTGGTGGGCAAGGCATTCCTACAATCTGTCAATATGAAATGTACAATTTTTGGAGGACGATCACTATTCTATATAGATTTCCACAAATCTAGAGATGTGGAAGTTTAGATAGCTGATCTTTCATGGGAATCCCTTTCCTTGTTCAATCATCTTTAGGCAAATTTAACTGAAAATCTACCATTTTTTGTCAAGTGCCAAATCTAATGGTCAAATACAAAAACAACACCAATAGACACCTTACACACCATTTTAACTTCATGTTCTATTAGGTATTGCTTGAAGATATTCAAATCCCACTCTCTAACATCATTCATGATGTCAAAACCAGTATGAAAAATGAATTAAAGGCCTCTGTGATTGAATTTTTAAGGATGGGTAGTCTAGTATCCAAGGGTCTTATAGGATCCTTGTATTTGAACCCCTTTGGATGTTAATTCTAGCTCCTTCAACTAAAATTTATCTTGCTTCAAGCATATTCTTCCAGCTCTTAGAGTCCTCTAATCCTTATATAGCTTGCTAGAAATTTGGGTCATGGAAGTAGATGGACTTTACCAATCTTGCCTATAGACAGTTTGGTTTTGACACCAATCTCCATACTTGTTTTGCAATTAAGGCAAGATTAAAAAGTTCAAAGTTTCTGAAACCAAGACCTCCTTTATATTTTGACTTTGACCAAGATGACCAGCTAGCTAGTGGAATCCCCTTTTTCTTCTGATATGACTGCCACTATAATAGGACATGATGTATGTTGGTATAGCAGTAAGCATAAATTTAATTAGAACCTCTCTTCTAGTATATGATAACAGCTTGTGCTTTCAAGCCATAATTCTTTCCTTCACTCTTTACAATAAGAAAGCCAATGCCTCAATATTTAATCTCTCCTATTGTGCTAGTAAACCTAGATATATTTCTTTTCCATTCATATGCTTCATTCCAAGGATATTAGTGATTTTATCTCTCAAATCAAAATGAGTATTTCTGCTAAATAAAACTGAACTTTTAGCTTGATTTATTTTATGCCCTAAGAGCCTTTTGTAAACATTTGATATTTTTTGGAATTCAGAAACCTCCTTAACTATAGCCTCACTAAACAATATATTGTCATCTATAAAAGAGCATATGGGCAATCTTTGGGTTACTTCTTTTCATTTTAAAGCCTTTCAATCTCCCATAACTTGTTGCATCTTCAATAAGAACTAAGAGCACATTAGAAACTATAATAAAGAGATAAAAGGAAAAGGGATCCCTTTGTCTCAAACCTCTAAAGGTTTGGAAGAAATGAGTAAGCTTCCCATTAATCAACACAACATAATTAATAGTAGTCACCATTGTTTAATGATATGAATGAAATGGTCTGAGAAATCTAATTTTCATAACATTGGAAACAAAAAGCTCCATTCCACCCTATCATAAGCTTTGAGTATGTCTAATTTTATAGCACAACTAAAGTTCTTTTTTGATGAGGATTATTAAAAGCATGTACGATTTCATGCACTATAAGGATGCTATCTTGAATACATCTATTTAGGAAAAGAAGCAAGTTGACACTCATTTATAAGACTACCCATCTATGATTTTAGCATATGCACAATCATTTTATATATGATTATGTATAGGACATTGCATAAGATGATGGGTCTGTATTTAAATACCTAAGTAGGAGAGGAGGTCATTAGAACTAGAGCTATGAATGTTTTATTGGCATCTGCAGGAAGATTGCTAGAATGGAAAAATTCCTTGACAAAAACTAAAAAAAAGTAAGCATGTGAAGTCATTTAGGCCTGCGCCTTCATAACCCTAATAAAGAAAACTGCCTCCTTAACATAATGGTAATGGATTGGAGCAATTAAAACATTATTCATATCAGAATACACAACACTCTCTAACTTTTGAATGACATCTTCATGATCAGTGTTGCCACTAGTAGTATACAACTCAATATAGAATTGTTCAATTTCCTTTCTCATATATGTTTCATTTTTAGTCCAGCTTCCTCTTCTGTCTTTGATCTTCAAAATTAAGTTTCTCTATTTCTTTTGAATTGCTGATGCATGGAAAAACTTTTATTTTATCTCCTTCTTGTAGCCATTGAATTCTAGATCTTTGCCTCCAAAATCTCTCTTCTATAGCCCACAATTCGTTAAGTTCTTAAATCCATATTTGCTCCCTTTGTTTGTCCTCAACAGTCATAGGAGATGTATAAAGCAATTCTAGTTTCTGCTTTAGATGATTTATTTTTTGTTTACTATGCCCCAGTTCATGCTTATGGCAAAGAGAGAAATTTTGAGCATAATGATTTAAATTTTGCCTTATACCTTCCAGAGTGGGAGGCTGTGGACAGGATTTCTAAGCAAATTTTGCTACTTGGTTCCACTACTGATGCTTTAACCACTTGTTTTTGAATATAAAACCACCAGTAAATCTATGCCTTTGTCCATTTAATTCTAACACTAGTGACATGTGATCCAATCCAATTAGCTTTCAATGGTACACTTGGGTAGATTTGAAATTTATCCTTCATGAGAAACTAGCTAGCACTCTATCTAATCTTTGTGGTATTCCCTTACTCCCAACTTGCTTTAATATACCATGTGTATTTTGCACATTTGAATCCAATATCCATCAAATTTGATTGATTAATCCAATTTGCAATGCCTCTGATTGAGTTTTTAGTAACTGATCTCTCTCTAAACTTCTTATTACTATTTAAGACAACATTCAAATCCCCTAAAGAAACCTAGTCTTCATCATTAAGTGGCTTAAGTTTAAGCCATTCTACAAAGACAACCATTCTTCCTTCTCCATATGGATTTTTATATAAGAATGAATGTACCTAAACTCTTCCATTATCCTCCTTCCTACACCTAGTGTGAATAAAACTATTAGAATTGTCTTACACATCAATCTTAATAGACCTCTGCCGACATAGTAACAAGCCACCAGAAGTATCTATAGCATCCATATAATCAGCTTCATTAAAACAAAATCTTCATCTCAAATGTTCCAAATATTCTCTATTGTTCTTTATTTTAGAAATAAAGAGTACCTGAGGATGATGGAAATTAATTAATTCCCTAAGTATCTAATTATCAAGGCTCCCCCTAGATATTAATAGTTCCAAATTAGGAACTTCATGGTAAGCCATCGACATCTTTAGATTGATCATTAGAAAATATAGAAGAATCTTGAACATTCGTTGCCAATAGAATCTGGACCCTTAATACTGCTACAAGCCTCATTGAGAGATGCAGAATGAGTTCTACCCCTTTGCAAGCTACTTGATTCTAATTCTTTTAGATGTTGCTACTACCTTCACGATTTCCCCTTTCTCCTGCTTAACAAATTTGACTTCCTTTTTCATTTCATATTGAATATAATCCTTTGTACTTCGTTCTCAATTGCTCTTAACCTTATTTTTTGTAGCCTGGGGTTTAAAGATATTAAGAAATGGATCTGAACTACATGGAATAGGCTACTCACTCCTTTGGGAAGCTTAAAATTCTTTATTTTAACTATCTTGAGTCCACTACTAAACTTCTACATTTTATAACTCTATTTCTTAAATGGACTGAGCTTTGACTTTGGGCCTTGTCTTCTTTTAAGAGATCCAGATTGGAGGGTGAGATTTAAACCCTTTCCCTTATACAAATCTTCCAAACTGCAGCCCCCTTATGAATCTCTAAATCAACTCCTTGCTTGTTGTGAAAATCCAAACTCAAGCCCAAATGACTATAAAGGATCCTAAGCCCAAATGGACTCTATTCCACATCTTCAAACTTTTTCTTAAAAAAGGCTTTTATATATTATGAACCCTTAATTTTTTACCCTCCAATTTGCATTTAAACCATAAAAGTGCTTAGGCTTTCTAAACAGACCTTTAAAAGCAAAAATTACCAAAATTGAAAAATTGGGAAATGGAGCTATAGGAACTAAAACCTATCCCTTTGACCTTTAAACCACTCTCAGATCATCCAAGATTGAATAATGAGCACAATGCAAATGGAATTGTGAAAAACAAATGAGAAATGGGTAAAAATAGGTTAAAATTTTGAAACCGGACGAAATTAGGCCTAGCTGCCTCAAACTGCCCTACTGCTACCGCATGGTAGCAAATGCCATTTTCCTTTTTTTTCGATTTTGCTTTAATTTTTGCACTTATCCCACATTGAAAGATTATAAACTCTTCCACCAACTTTTATACTATAAATATAAGCCTCTAACTTAGCTTTTGACACCTCTTGACCTCTTAGTTTGCTTGATTAGCTTTTGCATCAAGTAAACCATCCTCGTAAGCTTGATCCACCGAGGAATGTGCTTTTTAGTTTAAAATTTTATTTTTATTTTTATTTTTTCTTTGTTATTGCTCCTTGCTTTGCAAAGTAAGTTGGGTTGTGACTTTCTAAGCTAACCCATCAAGTGAAAAGTTTGCCGCCATACGAGACAAGACATCACCCATCATCCAAGGCTAATCATCACCATCCATTTGAGGTAAGTCTCCTTTCCTTTTTTCTTTTCCTTTTATTTATTTATTTATTCATTTCATTTTATTGTTTACCTTCTTAGGATTTATTTATTGTTTCCCTCATTAGAATTTTCTTTTCTTCCTCTAAGGCGTCTTACCTTTTCTTAATTGAAATCTAAACTAATTAAATTAACTTGGTAATCAATGAATCAATCAAAACATGATAAAGCAGTTTGGCTAAATAAACCCCTTCACAAGAAGAGAGAATTGCATGGGTTTTGATTTCCATTCAAAGGGATATGTAGGAATGCTTGGTTTAAATAGCGAATCCAATTAAAATAAAGCAACTTCTCCCCCATCATCTTCTTTACATCGTTAGGATTGTCTTTATCATGTTTGTATTACTTTACAATTTAGTGTGGGGAATATGTGACTTTCTTAGAACCCACAAGAGCTAAAGGAAATATCCCCTATTTTAGGTTTTCATTGTAAATTTAATATTTTCCTTTTCTTTTCTTGTTTCCTTAATTTCTATATTGTTCAATGAATGAATGTCATACATTAATTAAATTGTTCATGCATTATATAAATTGTTCATGAAATCAATTCTAGTCATTTTGAATTTAATTTTCCAAACTAATCTTTTTCTAAATAAATCAAAAATCTAGTCCCCAAATTATCTTTGGTAATCGAGAACTAGCGTACTTTTTCTATTGGAATAAAATTAGAGTCATTTAATTGGATTTTAACCATAACTTTTTTTCAAATAAAAATAAAATTAAGATGGCAACTCTAACTTCTTTTCAAAATCAATTTATCTGAACTCGATATTTCATTGTGAGTTCAAACCCAACTGAGCATTTCAATCCCTTTTAGCGGATCAGAATGGTGCTCAAGTGAGGCCTCATAGCTGGTGTCTCAATTGGGACCACCTTCTTTTTAATAAAAGAAATAAGAGGATTAACAATTGGTTTGAAATCAAAGTTTGGCACTTCTAATACACAAATGGCTTTCATGCATCATTTGCATAGGCTATTTGCTTACAAACCTAGTTTTAGGAAGATAATGGATAGTGAGTAGCATCGAGTGGGTAACCTTGCTTGGGTCTATTGATAGCAAAATCATCCATCCTATAATGAATCATTTGATCCTTTCGAAGGTATAATGAGTATGCACATACCGTTGGCCTTATGTAAGGCTCTTTGACTCAATATGGTTAGGTATATCACTGCTCTAATGTGATGGGTACCCTACACAAGCCACCATTACCCTCTCAAGTAATGAACTTAGATCTTAAACTTATGTTGTGTGCACCATAATTAAAGCCTTGCATGATTGCATCTTCATGAAATATTTTTTTCCATGCATATCATGCATCCATTATTTATAATAAAACATGCATTCATCTTAAGTCTAGGTTGAAACTTGACCCAAAGAAGAGTCAAACACTCTTACCTCCATCCAAACACCTCCCTTATAAAAAATCCCACATCTTTATCCCAATCACATTCACCCATGTAATCCTAAAAGGCCATCCCCTGTAACTTTCATCCAAATGCCAATACCTAAACCTCAACTTTTAACCTAAATGCTTTAACCACACACCTTAAAGGACCTCCCCTTAACCTTTAACCTCAAATACCTATTGACCCTAGCCTTTAATATGAAAATACCCCACCCTAATCTCTCACCTCTATCCCAAACACCCTCACTTTTACTTTAAACCCTCTTACCTCCATCTAAACACCTTTATACCCAAACCCATGGTCCACCTTAACCTATAGTCAAAAACTCAAACCCATGTCAAACTCATGGTAAAAATAAACCTATCCATGGTACCTCAATTTGCATCCAAAATTTGAACTAGCTTTATCCTCCATAATCATTATCGAAGCTAAACACTAACTTTACTCCATCTTGATCCTCAATCCTTTCCTAACCTAGCTTCATCCTTACTCGTAACCTTTTTCTAAGCTATTTATTGACCTAACTTTCATTCTTCATAATTTTTACTTAAGCTAAACACTGACCTAGCTTTCATCCTTCATAATTCTTACCTAAGCTAAATATTGGTCTACCTTTCTTTCCCATAAGCCTCACCCAAGCTAAACACTGACCTAGTTGCATCCTTATCCACAGTCCTTACCCAAGCTAAATGTTGACTTGACTTCATAGTTTTTACCTAAGCTAAACATTGACCTAGCTTTCATCCCCATAATCCTTATCCAAGCTAAACATTGACCTAGCTTCATCCTTATCCACAGTCCTTACCTAAGTTAAATGCTTACTTAACTTCATCTTTTACAATACTATCCAAACTTATGGCCCATCTAAGCCTATTGTCCAGTCCAAACAAATCTATTATCCAACTGTCACCAAACTCATGGTTCACCCAACATCCAAGTCCACAGTACATCTATAACCCAATCGCAAAACCCATGGTCTCTCCATCCTTAGGCCCATGGTAAACCATCCATAAATAGAAATCCTAATTACTCGAGGCTAAACTCTAACCTAGCCTTCCTAACTAAACTTTGGTTTCTCAAAGCTAAAAATTGACCTAACTACTCAAAGTTAAAATCTGACCTAGCCACTTAAAGCAAAATCCTGACCTTGTTTCTAAAACTAAAATCTGACTTAGCTCCCCTAGCTAAATACCTACCTAGCTAACACTATACACATCCACCCTCATCTTTACATATACCTTGTCAACCTAACCATAAGACACTGTCATCCATTACTATTAAACCCAAGGTCCTTAGTTCATCATACCCTACCTTAATCTTTTTTGAAACTTGATATTAACTCGGCTCCTTTTCCCTTTTAAAGGTTGCAAAGATATTCATTAGATTCGGCAAAGATGTCATGGATAAGCTGCTAGCCAAACTATTAAAGTAATAAAAAGAGATGTTCAAGAGACAAGCGGCCTAAATTCAAGCCTAATTGCAAGCCTAAAGGGAGGCCATACTAAATGATGTCAAAGACATGCTAAACTGGGTTGGCATAAACCAAACCCCCAAATCCTAATCTCCAAAATCCACTCAACCTATACCAAAATCTAATATTGGTTCAGGAGCACACTTCTTCTTCCTCCAAGTCAACCTCTAAAACCATAACTTAGCCATCACTTCCCCTATCAAATATCTTGGAAATTGACACACTCTCCCATCCAACACCTACTAAACCACCACAAATTACCTCATCTCCTATGAATCTTTTCCAAGGGAAGGAAACCACACCTAACCCTAAGCTTGAGACCTTTCTGCCGAAATTGGAAGCTAGGAAGAAACTAATAAAAAATATAAATGATGCAAATAAGGAAGCATACAAAGGCAATGATCCAATTTAACTTCCTAATGGTCCCATTGCAAAAGCAAGAATGAAGAAATTCAAGGAAGCACTACATGGGATGGTTCAAGGTTTGTGGGATGGTCTTGCTACAATTTAAGAATGCAAGAATGAATCATTCATCAAAATGGGGATTCAAGATACAAATCAAAGTTGGTGATAATGATTCAAGTGGAGGAAGGCCAAAATATGGAGAGATAAGCTTCAAATATGGCCATGAGATGAAAGTGCACAAAAGCTGAAAACTGGCAGCATCGCGCTCGCAACGATTGCAGATTGAAAGCTCTCTATTGCGACGCAATGAGAACCAGTCACGGACTTAGGAAAAATCTGATTTAGCTTTCCAAGGAGTTACTTCTAAGCGTAAAGATAATTAGGTCTTAAGTTTAATATACTTGAGGTTTGTATTACTAAAGAAGACGGAAGCATGATTGATACAAGTTCATTAAGCCTTTTCTCTAATGCTCAATTGCCACTAAAGTTCAAGATGTTGAATTTGAACAAATTTGATGATACCACTTGTCCCAAGATCCATTTAAAAATGTATGTGGAGGCAATGCTTCCACTTGGTCTTAATAATGAGCTCTTTACTCAACTCTTTCAATAAACCCTTATTACTGCTACCTTGAAATGATTTATGACTTGGATGACACCTAAAAATAGACCTGGGATGACTTTTGCAAAGTATTTATCAAGCAGTGCCACTACAACATTAAAGTGGATATCATAAGAAGAGACCTAGAAAGTGCTAAGTAGAATCCAAATGAGTCCTTCTCCATGTTCTTACTAGGTGGAGGGCTAAAGTTGCTTAAATAGTAAACAGGCCAACCGAGTAAGAACAAGTGGATATCTTTATCAAGAATTTACTCCTGACTACTAAGCCCACTTGCTAACCCAATACCTATCTACTTTTAAAGCTTTGGTTTCAACTGCATTAAAGGTTAAAGAATGCATTCAAAAAGAATTATTTCAACCTGAATTTCCCATCACCAACCCAAATAATGATGAAGAACTTGAACCCAACTCAACTCTACCTCACCTCAGCCCTAAGCAAATAACATGGAAAAGTTCAAGTCCATCTAATATGACCTGTCAGAGGTTGAATCTTAAGTTTAAATATGAGTCTGATCTAAATCTCAAAGTTTGAGTTCAAATCTCAAAGTCTGAGTCTTAATCTAAATTAGAGCCTATTCTCTTATTTTCTTTTATCTGTACTTTTATCAACCATGTCTGTCCCTTTTTTGTTATCTTTTAATAAAGTTTCCTTTATAGTAATGCATCTAAATTTTCTTTTCATTATTTATGAATTAATTTTTTTATCTTTTTTGTTTAATCCAACATGGATGAGCTTAGAAAAAAAAAAAAGAAGAAAAAAAGAGAGAAAAAGAGAAAAGAGAGAGAAAAAGAAGGAAAAAAAAAGGAAGAGAGATGAACAAACAATCAGTTTCATTATTAAATCCACCACAGTTAGCATAGATCAGCAATTTAAGGTGTCCTTATTCTCACAAATTAGCAATTGCTTCACCAACTCTTAATCAAAGAAGGTCAAGTAATGGATCTTTCATCAAACAGTTAAAGTATAAAGAACAAGTAAATGTAATTACCTATTGTGTATTAGGTAATCAAATGATGTACCTCAATAAAGGATAATAAGTTTAGAGAAGACCTTTGTCAAACAAAAAATTCAAATGCTAGAGCCCCTCAATATAAAGAAAAGCAACAGTCCAAATCATAGTGGAATATTTTCTTCTGGATTTCATTAATTCAAGCTCGTTAACTTGAAAACCCAAAGAGTGGCTTAGATAGAAGTTAAAGCTAAGAGAGAGAGAGAGAGAGAGAGAGAGAGAGAGAGAGAGAGAGCTCATCATAGACATCTTTCCTCGTGTCTAAAGTTATCAAATCATCTCTAATCAATCCTTTTATCTCATGTCTACAAAGTCATCCTTCCTCACTAGAAGTATGTTCTATAAAGTTATGCTATCTTCTATGTTCTTATCCTACAATGGGGGCATGTTATCCCAGAACATCATCATCTCTTATTAATCTGTCCCATCGTTTAGCTTAAAGAGCTAATGCATATCTCTTCTATCACATCCTTATCTCTCATTTTGGAGAATGATCCCTAAGTTATCTTTTCTCACTAGTCCTTTAGCCACTCCTTAGGGCACTTCCCTTTAGCCAGTAGGTCATCTACATTTAAGCTAATAGAGCGTCACCCCCAATGTCCCTTTAATCTTAAAAGTAAGAAAGCTTGACTTGCTCTTTTTCATGAATCATGCTATAAATAGCAAAACATTACAACCTCCCTAATCCCTTTTTAGAAGTTCTAACCTACCTTCGAATCATTCCCAAACTTCATGAAATCATATTATTCCATCCCAAGCCTCATCGGAAAATCATACCATCTTTTTAAAGCTTAAGCCTTATACCATCCTTTCTTTGGTAAATTATGGGAAGAGCTAAAAATCCTAAGTCTCTTAGGATTCATCACCCCTGAAACTAGTTTCCTTAGTAAAACCAAAGTCGAGTCATATCTCTCAAGGCCTATCATCCTCAAGTTGATTGAGAATGGCTTGAACCAGTCAAATCCTATCATATGCCTCTTTGGCAAACATCTTTATATCCTTAAAAGGATTAAGCCTCTTAGGAAAAACACATAATCCTTAAGATGAAAGTCTCTTAAGGCCTACAAACCATTCTCAGTTTAATCCTCTTAAATTGATGCAACCATGTCAAAGGGCAAAACTTTATTCATGAGCATGCAGTCTCCATATGACTAAAATATTTAGTACTATACCGGAGCTAAAGCTAACCATCTTCAAAGAAGGTCCAAAGCACTATTAAAGGAAAAGTCCAAGCTAACAAACTATCCTCAAAGACTAAAAGCCTTTACTATGAAGCCCAAACCTAGAAGCCTTCATCATAAAGCCCAAACCCAGAAGTCTTCATCATGAAGCCCAAACTTAGAAGCCTTCACCACGAAGCCTAAACCTAAAAGCCTTCATTAGGAATCCTAAACCTAAAAGCCTTCAACATGAAGCCTAAGCCCAAAAGTCTTCAGTCCTTCACCATAAAGACTAAGCCTTCAAACCTTCACCATGAAGCCCAAACCAAGAAGTTTTTGCCATGAAGCTTAAACCAAGAAGCTTTCACCATAAAGCCCACTCCCAAAAGCCTTCATCATGAAGCCCATGATCTCCACCAAGGCTAAAATCTGACTGAGCCTACCCAAACTGGTTTCCTAGCCTAACCTTTCCTCTAAGCCAAACTTAGCCTCTTAGTTTGACCTCCTACAAAGTCTAACATCCCAGCCATGTCCTAAGGCAAAATTTGACCTAACTTTAAACTTGACCTTTCAAATGAACTCTCCAAAATCGAAGACCTGACCAAACCAATTTCATCCTTTTTGTAGTAGAACCTAACCAAGACATTAATATGACCTCTTATATAGTCAAGCTAGATCAAGCCTTCCAAAATGACCCTAGCCAAGGCCAAAACTGACTTAGCCTTCTAAAATGACCGTACTTATGATCTTCTCAAAGTCCAAACCTGACTTGGTCATCCAATCTTATCCCAAACCAAATATTTTCTAAGACCAGTCTAGCCTAAGTCTTTCTAAACTAATTAGCTTGATCTCTTCCATATTTGACCTAGCTTTCCTCCAAGGCCAAACTTATTGCCTTTGACTAACCCTTCAACTAGCCCTTATGTCCTATCCAAATCGAGTATGACCCTACCATCCCTAGGCTAGTCTATACAAACAAAATAAGTAAACCACTTTCCTTTATCATTCTGAAGTAGAGGCACCTCCATTCCAAATGTTCACCTTTCTAAAATGAGGGCATCTATCTCCCAAAAAACTCAACTCTCTCCTACTAAAATAACCTTTTATAGGTTCAAAGTATCCAATCATTGCATAATCATATGCATTTTACATTAAATAGACTTTTGAATCAAAATGGATTATCATGTCAAAATTCATAAAGCAAGACAAATCAACAATTTGAGTCAAGAAGGATCATCAATCCAAGTTCTCAAAGCAAAATGGATCATCCAATCGACAAATCACCAATCAGAGTTCCTGAATCAAGACCGGAACCATTAACATTAGACCTATTTTAGGATAACCTTAGGATCCATACCTTAAATCTAAATTAGGTATATCTTTTAATCAGATCATCATAGGATAGCCTTAGGATCAT
The DNA here is from genome assembly GCA_947687605.1 of Reutealis trisperma. Taxonomy (NCBI): domain Eukaryota; kingdom Viridiplantae; phylum Streptophyta; class Magnoliopsida; order Malpighiales; family Euphorbiaceae; genus Reutealis; species Reutealis trisperma. Next base: position 69,930 of record CANTUT010001829.1, on the reverse strand, counting down.
TAGCCTAGCACAGAGTTAGGTTTCCTATAAAAAATCAGATCATCCTAGAATGGCCTTAGGATCATCAACCTTGCACAGGGTTAGGTTTTCTATAAAAAATCATACCATCTTAGGAAAGCCTTAGGATCATCAACCTAGCATAGGGTTAGGTTTCCCATTCAAAATCATACCATCCTAGGATAACTTTAGGATCATCAATCTAACATAGGGTTAGGTTTCTCTTTTTAAGTTTCAGACTATCCTCGGATAGCCTTAGGATCATCAACCTAATATAGAGTTAGGTTTCTCTTTAACAAATTTTAGACCATCCTAGAATAGCCTTAGGATCATCAACCTAACATAGAGTTAGATTTCTCTTTCAAAATTTTTCAAACAGTCCTAGAATAGTCTTAGGATCATTTCACTCAAATGTCTGGTAACAATCACCTAGGCATCGCTGTGGTTCCTACTTCCACCCCTTTATCAAAATCCTTTTAAAACTTCACCATAAATGTCTTGTAACAATCATCTAGGCATCCCTGTGGTTTTTTTTTTCTACCTCTTTTATTCAAATCTACCATTTTCACTCATATATGTCTAATAATTGTCACCTAGACATCCTTATTGTCTATTTTTCTATCTATTATCCATTGCATTTTTCACCCATAAATGTTTAGAAATAATTCCTTCAACATCATTGCAATTCCTTTCATTGTCCTCCCTTATTTCAAAATCAACTGTGCTATTCATCCAAACATATTTAAATCCTGACTTAGACATCTCTTTGGTTCTTTTTTTTTTTTTTTTAAGTTCATTATCATCATAATCGCCTTACTATGAACCCTCAAAATTGCACTCTTAGGATTAGCCGCAGCTTGACACTTGTTAAGATTAGTGCGCTACACATATGATGGTCCCGTTGAAAAATAAATTTCCTGTATCTTTTCACCTCCAGTCAACTGCTTTTTAATTACGAACCCATAGAATCAAATTGGACTCAAATCGGATCAGAAATAGACTAGAAACGACCAAAATAGTGCAAAAACAGGTTGGACTAGCAGATTTGCAGTGTGCCACTGCTTTGGGTGGTATGTTCGGCATGCCGGTGGTGGGGCGGCATGCCCAACATGCCGCTTTGCCAGCCGACGCTCTACTGGTGCCACCCAGCGGTGCCGTCGCCGGCTTCTGACAGCACCCCTTCAGCTGCTCTATAAAAAGAGCCTCTTTCAAGCTCATTTAGCACAGTTTTTAAGGCAGAAACTATCGTATATTGCTCCACTTATTGTGCTAAAATTCTCTTTGAAATTTGATATTAAAATATGTCATTTCGAAGTTTTTTTAATTCACATTTATTACACTGTTTTGCTAACCTTTTGCTATTAAGTTTCCAATTTAAGGTTCTGAATCCAAGGTGGAGCTTAGATCCCTAGCTAAACTCATTCCGTTCTTCTGAAAATCTAGAAAAGCAAAGATATAATTCCTTTCATCTCAGATCTAGAATTCTCTTTAGGTCTAAAACATAAAAGATCTAAAATTTATTAATTTAAAGATTAAAATTAAATTAATAAATCAAACTAACACTTTTGTCAAAAGCCCTCCTTTGCAAAAAAGAAAAACTGCATGGGGTGTAATTCCTATTCAATAGGATACGCATGCTGCCATTCTGAAAATGCATCAACTCTAAAATCTTTTTAATAACATTTTTTCCCTTTTACTTTGATTTATTTGTATTAATCCTTTATTTTTAATTTTTTATTAACTTAGTTGAGGAATGTGTGCTTTTCCTAGTACCTATAAGGCTAGAGAAAATATTCTCTTTATTTTATCCGTTTTGATTTGTAATAATTAAGTAGGATTTATTCTTTACTTATTTATTTATAATTGTCATTTCATCTCACTCTATCATATATATCTGTTTCATTCATCCTTTTAATCATGTTTATGCATACAAGAAAATTTCTTTTTTAAGAGTTATTTTATAACTTTTAGCCAAATTAAAGAAAATGATATTTTCTTAATTGTATAATTACCAAAATCTATTCCTCGAGTCCTCTTTGGTCACACTACAAGAAATTCGTGAAATAGCGATGGAAAATATTTCATCGCTATTTTATGACAGATCGACGAGAACCAGCGATGGATTTTAAAAATAACATAAATAATAAATAAATAAAACAACAATAGAATACTAAGAGATTACTGACAAATTACCGACAGATCAGTGACAAAGTAATTCAGTCGCTAAAAATGAGCATCAAACATTGGTGCCACTTGTTAGCCAATGATTTGAAGCAAATCAACAACAGAATCAGCGATAGATGGTCTGTAGTTATTTTAGTCGCTGAAATTTATAAATATTTTCCCATTTTATTTTACCGATAGATTAAATTGAAAATAGCAACGAAAATCCGTCGTTGGTTTTTAAATTCTTTTTTTTTTCCTTCTATCCTTGATGGCTAGCCTTTAGGATTGTTAATGCGGTTTGGACGGCAAAGACTAGCCTTTCTTTTCTTTTTCCCGTGGGTTTCTCCCTCTCTCTCTCTTGCTGGTCCTCCACCGTTTCCCCCTCTCTCTCTCTTGCTTCTGGTGGTTCGTGGTTAATATTTTGACAATGGGTTTTGGTTAAAAGATTGGTGAGTTCTATAGTTGCTGGATTTTGGTGAAGTACTGGTCATCCTCCACCGTTTCCCTATCTCTCTCTCTCACTTATGGTGGCACGTGAATCTTGGCTTCGTCGCAGGTCCAGTTCTGTGACTTATTTTTCTCATACTATTTGCTTCTAATTTCTGTGATTTTATATGAAAATTCATGTCAATAGTATAAATTGGTAAAGCTTTTGTTGGGATTTTGGTCCAATTTTGGATTACAAGATTTGGGTCATGGATTTAGATTTGATCCAAATCCTTTGTTTAGGTCACTAAAATTGGCTAGATTTGGATTTCAACCAAATACTGGTGCCAGCCTATTTGCCCAAAAACTCGATCTCCATTTTCTAATTTGCCTCTCTCTTGCTTTCTCAGTGAGTCGATCCTCTCATTAATAGGTGGGTGTTGTTCAGTAGCTGGGTCGATGGGTTCAACGGCTTTGTTGCTAGGTGTTTCTGCCATTGGTGTTGTTGGTGCTCGTAGTTCTTCTCTTAACTAGGCATTTCTGGTCTTTTTTTTTCTTGATGCTAAAGTGAGACTGACTAGTAAATTTGATTTGTTTGAATTGGGTGTTGTTGACCTAAATTTTCAGCACTATATTATATTATGGATGATAGTTTGCAATTTTAATATTGATTGATGACTTTTTTCAACTAAATCAGCACCATTGCAAGGGTAAGTAAATGTAGGATGTTGAGCAGGAGGTGATTGCTAATATGAGTAGTATCAGTAGCTCTCTCTTTCTTCTTCTATTTTTTTTGGCACATGTTAATGATTGTTAATAAAAAGGAGGCCTTATGAAGTTTCAGGATGTCGTTTCAAGGAGAATGTGAATGGAGGAAGGATTGGTGTTTTGGCTTCAGATATTGAGCAGGTCATAAGGTGATAGTAGTTGAGATTTTATTGTGATAGCTTTAACTCTTCGTTCTACTTAAAGTATTGATAATAGATAGGGATGTTTGGACATTGGTTCTAAACTTTGGCACTTTAAGTAAGTGGAAATTCTAGAAGTTATGGAAAATCAGCCAATGTGATGCCTGGACACATGCCTACATCTTGTACCTATGCTCGAGTCTAAGTATTATTGCTAATAGACCTCATTTTGAATCCTTCAGCAAACAAATTATGCATCTGCCGACTGGTTAACCATAATTATCATTTAGCCCAGTTCAAGGCCAATTTCCATTATCCCCATGTTGTTTCTTGCAACATGCCATGTTGTCTAAGCAATCTGCAGCCTAACTTTTCTACACCTGGGTTCTTCAGTGAGATGAATAGATGTTTTCATCCAAGAATATGTGAACTTCCATGGAATTTGTTGCTTTATTTTTTTGGGGTTTGAATTTAATTAATGGAATTCACATTTGTTTTCTATGATTGCATTGAAGGCATTAGTTCTTTAGGTTAGATGACAATTTAAAAAATTGCGATATATTCTAACTTCGAACCAGCCTTGCTCCATCTCCCTGCACCACATTAACAAAGAAAAATAAAAAAGAGAAAATAACACTTCAGAACATTGAAAAAGAAAGAAAAAACTAGCTGTTATAATTAAGATGGGATCATTGATTGTTGATATCTATTCAGACCAAAGCAGTAAGGAAACTGCAGTTAGGAGGGAAACTGCAGTTTCTGGTCAAGTTAGCCTTCTTTAATGAACTAATTTCGTTGTGTAATTGGTGGGTTTAATTATTTGAATTAAAAAAAAAATAATTCTACTTGATAGTGAATATCAATTTCTCTGGGCATTGCTTCCCTACAAATAAGGAAACTGCAGTTAGGAGGGAAATGGGTTTAATGAGTTGTATTGTTGTATTGCGGCAATTAATGACCAAAATTGGAAGTCTCAATTTGATTTACTTGGCGCATCTTGGATTTCTTATTTTAAGATTGTGGTGTGGACATCCATATATACATTTTGTTGCTCATCAATCACATATTGATTGCTCGTTACAGTCAACTTTCAAGATTTTTTTGGATGACATACATTGAGTGATCATCCATGCTATTGACATGGGTTTATTTACTGTTTATTGCACATGTGAGTGACTGGTAATATAATGTTGTGGGTTGGATAGAAATAGTATTAACATGAGTGAATGTAGATGGCATAAATACAAGTGTTTAAGAAGCATACGATGCTTGGTGGATGAAATTGTGTTGTATAGTGACTTCCGTCCGTCTTGTTTAGGACGTGTGCTACTGTGAATGCCGTTAGTATATTACAAAGCATTCCATATAAAATCACAGACATGAATTTCCATAAGATTTGATTTCCATAAGTAATTATTTCAGAAAAAATATAATTTAATTAATTTAAAAATAAATAAATAAGAAAAAATAAAAATTTTAATGGAATTGTATTTAATTACAATCATTAACATATATAGATCAAAATCGCAATTTTTTGCTAATTTAATTTATTTTTAAATTTATTTTTTTTAATTAGTGTCCTACAAATCACTAATTGAAACTTGAAAGTAATTATTTCAAAATAATATAATTTAATTAATTTAAAAATAAATTAAATAAGAAAAAATAAATTTTTTTATAAATTAAATAAGAAAAAATAAATTTTTTTATGGAATTGTATTTAATTACAATCATTAACATATATAGATCAAAATCACAATTTTCTGCTAATTTAATTTATTTTTAAACTTATTTATATATTTAAACTTTTTTTTTTTTAATTAGTACTCTTAGTGTATTGATTGCAAAAAAAACCTAAAAAAAAAATTTATACTACATTTATATGGAAAATGTTTGACAAAATTAATTATAATATAATTATAGTCTCATCACCAATTAACTTTTAATGTGGTGATATTGAAATTATTTTAAAAATTACAACTCAAAACTATATCGATTGTTCCTCTCTTTTTAAGATACTGTATTTCAAAGGAAAATATTCTTTCTCAACATTATCTATTTAACTGGAAGGAATGATTCAACAAGTATAAATTTGATGAGCATTTCTTGAGCGAGAAAAACTATATAACTCTTAGAGAGTTATAGCCTTCTATGGAAATTTATATATACATATATACACACACACATTATCATCATCAATGAATTTTGATTTAGTAGTGTTGCGCGATTTTTGTGAGTGCACAGATCGTTTACAAGTAATAAAGTGATGAGTAAGTATTGTTCCCACGAGAAAAAGTTTGTCAAGTACTAATTTTAAGATTACTCTATTATTTAGAAAATCAATTATGAGAACTTATATTTTAAGCTAAAGTGAAATTCAAGTAAATAAATAATGATAAATACGAAATAAGATTAAAGGTATAGGACTTAGAATTCATCAATTGATCACATATGATTTCTTTATAATCTTTAAATGGATTATTTTTGCTCGAATTAATGATTAGATTTCCCTAAATTATATGATGTTCTCTCTCAAAATACAACATGTGTGTTCATATTAACCTTACGTCTACTCTCGTGATCATAAGCAATTAACACAAACCCATTAAGTTTTATGGAAATCCTTTTTAAAAATCACAAAGGAGTATTCTTATCTCTAAGCAATACATTCCCTAGGTCAATTATCCTAATGAACTAATATTGTGTTTCTACTCTCACTACTTCACATAATATCTTAAATCATGCAATTAATGGCCAATTAATTACAAGCATTAAGTTCTAAGATAAAAAATTAATTTCAACAATCAAATCCAATCAATTAAATATAAATAATCATATGCAAATCAAAAGATTACATCTAAATCCTAGAAAAATAAATTTAGCTATTCATAACTAAAAAGAAAGAAACAATTAATTTAACAATCAAAATAATAAACATAATAACAAATATAACGACAACTTATAATTAAATTCAAAAGTAAAGTTTAGAAAGAACTGTTTTTGGGATACAATCTTTGATAAATATGAGCTTCAAAACTTCTCTTGATAAAAATAACAAAAAAGAAAACTAATCTATTTTTTTCTCTCTAAATATTTTTTTGATGGATTCTTCATGCTCTTTTCCTTTGCCAAGCATAGTATTTATAGGCATACTTGCCAAGCATAAAAAATTCAACATTGATAGTTAGGTTGGCCACCAACCATTGAATTTCTTCATCAATATTCAAAAATAATTAGGTTGGCTACCAACCATTGAATTTATTTCTCATATATTGAAAACTTGAATTATTGCTTGCATCATTATTTTTATGACATCACCCCCTGCATCATTTATTTTATTGCATCATTGTGATATTATTTTAATCTGCAAAAATAAAATAAAAATACTTAAAATATGTAATAATTTATTTATAAATTGTAGAACTATTTATTTCTCAAAATAAGTAATAATATAATTGCATTATCGAGAATTGAGCTAAAATTTAAGTTTAAACACATAAAATAACTCTAAAAATGTAAAGTTATCAAGTAGTATTATCAGAACTGTGTGACTTAGAACTCAATATAGACACACACACACACGCGCACACATTTACTCGCTCATTTGATATTACTTACGTACTTAATACTTAAAGTTAAAATAGAATTATATATTGTTCACTTCTATTATGAATGAATTTTTAATTTTATTAATTTGGTCACTTTAAACGTTATTGTTACTTGTGAATATTGAGTCCCAAAATGGGCTATGAGGCATGTCCGATAGAATACAACGGATTTGATTATATTCTATGCAGTGGAACATCATATATATAGGGCAGATGCTACCAAATTTTCTCTAGCATCTATGAAAATTAGATAGTTTAGTAAACCTTAGATAACCATTTAGTATCATTCTCACTGTGATAGTGAAATGTCACTGAATTGTCCAGTTTAGACAGTTTGGAAAATATCATCCTTTTCAATTAGATAACATATTTAATCATAAAGTTGTCATTGAAATTTAAATAGTATGACTTATACGTTCTCAGGTGCACAGTGAGGTAGGCATAAATATTTTATTTGTGTATATTTCAACTGGTGCACTTGGAGAACTGTAGGGACATGCTGTCGAAATTTCGATAGCTTTATGATTAAAATCATGTGCCATTAATTGATTGCATAGGAATGATTTTTTGAATGGTTAGGTTCTTACCTTTTAAGAAAGGAGATATAAGGATTAATAAAAGATTTAGGTTAAGTGTGAAGATTTATGTTTGGCTAGCATATTGTAATAATTTGATATTTCATGTTCTTAATAATTTGATATAAGCAATGAATAGGATATGATTCGATTGATTTCAAGTCTAGGAGTTCAAGAAGTAATTCCACAACAATTACAAAGGATGGTGTAGGAGAGAGAACGAGAGCTAACTAAATGACTTCATCGCCTGGAGAGTTTTATGATTGCAAGAGGCTTGGATCCTATTTCATCTATCTAGAATGATCTTGTGAGTAATGATGATAGTGCTGCTGTTGATAATGATAATACTGCGGCTGATAACTATGCATTTGATGATCTATTTCATACCGATGAGCAGCATGATTAGGAGGATGATTTAGAACTCTATTATTAGTATTTTCCTACTTATATTGTTATTCTTTTATGATTTATAATTTATGGTTGTTACTTTTTTATGATCTATAACTTATGTTAATATTTTATTACTAATTAAATTTTTAATATTCATATTAATATTGTTAACATTGCTAAAACATATTAGTATATAAATATAAATATAACGTATATAAATATATGTAAAAACATAATCATAAATAAAAAAATAAATGAAAACATTTGCGACGAAAACTAGTTTTAAGTAAAATATTGCGACTGATTTTTTCGACGGAATTGCGACGAAAAATAAATGATAAATTTTTAAGTAAAAAGTTGTGACCGAATAAATGGGTAATTGCGACGGAATAAATTAATTTTTAATTATAAATTATGACAAAATTACGACAGAATATTCCATCGCAATCAAATGACAATAGATTTCTTTAAATCAGCGATGGATTTTAATGAAATTTAATTCTAAACTCCAACATATCAGCTACAGATCAGCAGTGGATCAGTGACGGATTAGCGACGAAAATTTCATCGCTGAATTTTACGACATAATTTAGCATTAAAATTTGCGTCGTAAATTACTAATGGATTTTTAATTCTATCACAAAAAAATCAATGACTACGATTATAGCGACAGAATTTGTTCATTATAGTTCCGTCGCTGATTTGCTTTAGTGACAGAATTTCACTATTTAGGGACGGAAAATTCCATCGCTAAATAGCGATTTTCTAGTAGTGTAACTCGCGGATTAGTGCTTTTCCATTGGGATAAAATCAAAGTATTTTTGAAGTCAATCAATTTGGGTTTTCTTTAATTTTTCCAATTAAAATAAATAAATTAAAGTGGCAACTCCCTTTTCATAAATAACAAATCGTACAAATCAATTTTCTAAACTCACAGCAAGTTCCAATTGTCGAGTTTCTCCTAAAAAGCATTTCAATTCCTCAGTGGATCGAACTGGTGCTCAGGCGATACCTCACACTTACAGACTAGCCAATTTTGATGAGGGGGCAATTTTGAACCCTTAATTTTGTACTCTCTAATTTGCGTTTGAACCTTAGAGGTGCTTAGGCTTAGTAAACAGATCTCCAAAAGCCAAAATTACCAAAATTGAAAAACCGTGAAACAGAGCCTTAGGAACTGAAACTTGTCCCTTTGACCTCTGAACCACTCTCAAATTATTTGGATTGAATAACAAACACAGGGCAATTGGAATCATGAAAAATAGACCAGAAAAGGGTGAAAATGAGCTAAAATTATAGAACTAGATGAAATTAGGCTTGGTTGTCACATGGCAGCAGATGCCATTATCCATTTTTTTTTATTTTTCTTCAATTTTTGCACCTATTCCACATCAAAAATTATAAACTCTTCCCCCAACCTTTCTACTATAAATATAGGCTCTTGATTTAGTTTTCCACACCTTTTAACCTCTTGGTTTGCTTGATTAGTCTTTGCATCAAGTGAACTATTCTCATAAGCTTAATCCACCAAGGAACAAGCTTTTTAGCTTAAAGTCTTATTTTATTTTTATTTTTGCTTTGCTATTGCTTTTTGATTTGCAAAGAAGCTAGATTGTGATTTTCTGAGCTGGCCCATCAAGTTAAAAGTTTGCTGCTATTCGAAACAAGCCACCACTCGTAGTCTAAAACTAGTTGTCACTCGCCATTCAAGGTAAGTCTCCTTTTCTTTTTTTTTTTTTCCTTTTATTTATTTTGTTTTATTTTATTTTATTTTTTCCCTCCTTGGGATTTATTTATTATTTTCCTCATTGGGATTCTCTTTTCTTCCTCCAAGACCCTTGGCTTTTCTTAATTGATTCACTTAGATAGTTAATTAAAATTTGAACTAATTAACTTAACTTGGTAATCAATCAATCAAAATAGGATCAAGTGGTTTGATTAAATAAACTCATTCATAAGAAGAGAGAATTGCATGGGTTCTTATTCCTACTCAAAGGGATATGCAGGCATACTTGGTTCAAACAGTGAATCCAATTAAAATAAAGCAATTTCTCCGCCATCATCTTCTTTAGATAGTTAGGATTTTTTTTTTTATCTTGTTTGCATTACTTTAGGATTTAGTTTGGGAAATGTGTGATTTTTTTAGAATCCATAAGGCTAGAGGGAGTATCCATAATTTTGGGTTTTTATTGTAAATTTAATATTTTCCTTTTACTTTCTTGTTCCCTTAATTATTATATTGTTGAATACATGAATGTCATGCATTAATTAAAATGTTCATATATTATATAAATTGTTCATGAAATCAATTCTAGTCATTTTGCATTAAATTTGCCACACTAACTAATTTTTTTCTAAATAAACCAAAAACCCAGTCCTTGAATTCTCTTTGTTAATAGAGAACCAGTGCACTTTTTCTATTAGCATAAAATTGGAGTCATTTAATTAGGTTTTTATATATCTTAACTTTTCTCAAATAATTTTGCACCCTCTAGTTTGCATTTGAACTTTAAAGGTGCCTAGGGTTAGTAAACAGACCTCTGAAAGCCAAAATTAGAAAACTGTGAAATGGAACCTTAGGAACTGAAACCTATCCCTTTGATCTCTGAACCACTCTCAAATCATTCAGATTGCAAAATGAGAATAGCGCTACTGGAATCGCGAAAAACGAAATAGAAACAAATGAAAACGGGCCAAAATTATGGAATGGACGAAAATTAGCCCTGGCTGCCGAATGGCAGCAGATGCCATTTTCCATTTTTTTTTATTTTTCTTTAATTTTTGCACCTATTCCACATCAAAAATTTATAAACTCTTCCCCCAACTTTTCTACTATAAATATAAGGCCCTAACTTAGTTTTACACACCTCTTTGACCTCTTAGTTTGCTTGATTAGCCTTTGCATTAAGTGAACCATTCTCATAAGTGAATAAGCTTTTTAGCTTAAAGTTTTATTTTATTTTTTCTTTGTTATTGCTTTTTGATTTGTAAAGCAAGCTAGGTTGCAACTTTCTGAGCCGACCCATTGAGTCAAAAGTTTGCTGCTGTCTAAGACAAGTCGCTACTCGCCGTCCGAGACTAATTGTCACCCACCATTCAAGGTAAGCCTCCTTTCCTTTTCTCTTTTACTTTTATTTATTTATTTTATTTTTTTTTTTTCTCCTTGGGATTTATTTATTATTTTTTTCATTGGGATTCTCTTTTCTTCCTTTAAGACTCTTGCCTTTTCTTAATTGATTCACTTAGGATAGTTAATTAAAATTTGAATTAATTAACTTAATTTGGTAATCAATCAATCAAAATATGATAAAGTGATTTGACTAAATAAACCCCTTCGCAAGAAAGAGAGAACTGCGTGGATTCTTATTCTTATTCAAAGATAGTTAGGATTTTAATTGGATTTGCTTGGCTCAAATAGCATATCCAATTAAAATAAAGCAATTTCTCCCCCATCATCTTCTATAGATAGTTAGGATTTTCTTCATCTTGTTTGCATTACTTTAGAATTTATTTTGGGAAATGTGTGACTTTCTTAGAACTCATAACGCTAGAGGAAGTATCCACAACTTTGGATTTTTATTGTAAATTTAATATTTTCCTATAAGTTTCTTGTTCCCTTAATTATTATATTGTTGAATGAATGAATATCATGCATTAAACTGTTCATACATTATATAAATTTGTTCATGAAATCAATTCTAGTCATTTTGTATTAAATTTACCAAACTAATCTTTTTCTAAATAAATAAAAAACCTAGTTCTTGAATCCTTTTTGGTAATTGAGCACTAATGCACCTTTTTTATTGGAATAAAATTGAAGTCATTTAATTAGATTTTTACTTTAATTTTTTCAAATAAAAATAAAATTAAGACGGTGATTCTAACATCTTTTCAAAATTAATCTATCTGAATCCAACAGTTCCATTGAGTTCAAATCCAAATGAGTATTTTAATCCCTTTTAACAAATCGAACAAATGTGAGGCCGCTATGGAAAATCAAATATGAACATTGATTGTCTCGAGGATGAGCATATCTTTTATCATCAGGATGATCAAGTTCCATTCCTTCTTTTTGCTGCAATGATACCTTCTTATCATTTTGACTTAATGTCCCATATATAGTCTACTATTGAACTCAACCCCACTGTATGTTGCGATGCATGTATGTCACCTTCCATATTTCCTAACTGCTTGTGAAGCTCTTATACTGAGCCCTCTAATACTAGGCTTGTTGAAATCCCCTTGACAGAGGCTCTTAATACCTCTGTTAGGAGCCAATATTTGATGCCCCTCACTACGACTGTCTTCCCATATGTTATGTTGAGTACCATTGGTTGATGGATTAAAATGAAACTTTAAGACCATTCTTTGGACTCTATCTACATCTCCTGTAGTGGGAGCTTTCATGACAGGTCCATATCTTAAAGCTCCAATTTCCAAAGAAGCCTTATAGATGTTGGATACAAGCTTTGATGACGTGTCCTAATATACCAAGTAAATAACATATATCTGAGAGTCTCTCATACCAAAATTTAATCCAAACATAATCACCTTCCCCATTTTTGTTTCAAAATCCAAGAGGAAGAGGATGCTCCACTTTTACTAAAATCTTCAACCTCATTGTAGTTTTTCCACCCAACTTGATTTTCCAAGTCGTCATTCATCTCTAATAAACCCTTGAAGAGGTCTCCAACTTTCTCAGCGTTTGTTCTATTAATTTGATTTGGTGGGAGTCCTTTTATGTGAATCCAAAATGGAGAGCAAAAGAAATCCAGTTGATTAATGGATTTTCTTTAGGGCCAATCTATCACTACTAATAAATTGTTGTCTGCTAACCAAGGGACTCTTTGATGGACCTTGTACTTGTCCTCCTCAAACATAAATTCAAAGACAAAAAGCTTATTTGGCTCTTTCTTTATGTTAATGAAAGCCAAAGTATCCAGAAGAAATTCAAAACTCAACACGTCCAACATGTGCAGCCTGTACATATTTCAAACCGTCCCATGTGCAGCTTCTATTGCAGTCAAGAATAGCCCACTAATCACGCCTCTAACTGTGCTAGATAACTCTAGATATATGTATTCATTCTTATACATTTAAGACATAGAAAATATAACTTATACTCTTTAATTTTCATTAGCAATTCTGTCTGATATTTTACATGGTATCAGAGCCTAGTTATTCTGAGTTTTTTGCATTTTGTTTTTAATCTGTACAATAAATTACTATTCATTCAATTATATGCAACACGTTGATAATTTAATAAAAGGGTGCCATTAGAAAGCTCTCATCATAAGCTTCAAAACAAGACCAGCCGAAGCTCTAGAAACCACATCACGCACCCTCATGTGCCTCCTGAAGAAGCAGCCTAGAATTTCACGTGCCACCATGTGCACCAGAGGTAGGGGACGAGACACATCAGCACTCCGACACGAGTTAACATCCCATTGATCCACGTTTTATCCATGTCAGCAGCAGTTTATCCAGTCAGCATCAGCCATGTTAGCGATCAGTGCCATGTCAGCCACCATAACCGGTCCACTGCCATGTCATCATTGCCATGTCATCTACCATGTGTTTGACACATCATCTAGTCTAATTTTATGCCACATCAGCATCTACCTATCAACCACGTCATCTACCACGTCATTTGAGCCAGTGCTCTGTCATCCTATACTAGCCACTCATAATCTGCCACGTGTCATCTCGGTTCGATTTAACTAAATCGGTTGACTTTAGCTTTGACTTACTAGTTCGAGCACTTCTATACCGATTTTCAGACATCAAGAATCGGTTCCTAAGGTTTTTCAACCTTCTGACCTCATTTTTACTATCAGATTTGTGAAATTCCTTTTCTATCTTATAGTTATAGAGAAAATTAATGTTGCTCAACCTATTGTGACAATTTTGAATGGCACTAACTATAATCTTTAGGCAAGTAGCATGAAAAGCTATCTCGTTGGAATTAAATACTAGAGGATTGTCACTAGTGAAACTTCCAAACCTGTTCATCTTCAAGATGAAACTAAAACAAAGTATAATGATCGTGTTGATGACTGGGAAAGCAAAAATCATCAGATCATTACTTAGTTTTGTAACACCTCTATTCCAAGTATTCACATTCAATTTGATCGATTTGATACTGTCAAAGAAATTTGGGATTTTCTTAATAACAGGTATACAATTTCTCATCTTGCTCATCATTATCAATTATGGAATACTCTGAATAATATGAAGCAAGAAGTTGGACAATCTGTCAATGATTTCCTGAGTCAAATACAACCCGTCTGGAATCAGCTATCCCAAGCCAAAATTACTGAAGATCAACTCTATCTGATCAATTTCTCATGGCTCTTCGGTCTAAATATGAACCTGTTCGCATATCTCTATTACATAGAGATTCTCTTCCAACACTAGAAACTACTGTCAAAGAATTAATTTTTGAAGAAACTCGTTTGCAAATTAGCAAACCAGCTTCCTTTGATCAGGCTTTGGTTACTCATAGGCCATCATCGACTCATTCATTACAACACTGTAAGAACTACAATCGACCTGGTTACTCATTCTCTAATTGTCAAACTATTGAGTGTAGATACTACCACAAACTAGGACATGTCAAAAGCAACTATCTAACTCGTCCAACAAGACCTAGAGACAATCATCCCAAGTACAAAATCAACTCAGAAACCAGGTCCTCTAGTGCCAATGTTGCTGTCCCTGACAACTCCTCTGCTCCATCCATGGCCTCCTTCACTCTCTCTAACCTTGAATCCATGTTCAAAAAGGTTATGTCTTCCACTGCTCCTCTTCTAGTGCCACGTCTGTCTACTTAGGTAAAAATCAATGGTTAATTGACTCTACATGTAGTAATCATATGACCTCATATCCAACTATTTTCCAATCTAAAACCCCAAAAAACCTTCTGGCCCCCATTCATATTGCTGATGGAAATAAAATGGGCATTAGTCATGTTGGAACCATTTCCACATCTACTCTTACTGTACCAGATACATATCTTATGCCTTCCTTAGCTGTTAATGTTCTATCTGTTGGTCAAATATGTGAATTAGAATTAACTGTGCATTTTGATTCTAATGGTTGTCAAGTACAGGACCCAAAAACGAGACAAATTGTGGGAAGTGGAATCAAAATCGGGAGGCTATTTGAACTTTAATCTCTTCAAATACCTCACAATGCTCTATCTGCCACAACTAGTTTGTCTCCTTTGTTTCAGTGGCATTTACGACTCAATCGTGCCTCTCTTAGTAAACTTCGTCCCTTAATTTCTAGTGGTACTTTAGGAAATATAAAAGTTGCAGAACTTCAATGTACTCATTGTCAACTTGCAAAACAACCTGCTTTATCATTTAATAATAATGATTCTATTTATGATACTCCTTTTGGCCTTATTCATTCTGACATTTGGGGACCCTCTCCAGTTCCAACAGTTAGTGGCAATCGCTATTTTGTTATTTTCATTGATGATTACTCACATTTTACATGGCTCTTTTGTATGAAGCATAGATCTGAACTTCCACAAATCTATATTCAATTTGCAAGGATGATTCAAACACAGTTTTCTCGTCCTATCAAAATTTTTCAAACTGATAATGCCATGGAATACAAAGAGTCAAGTCTTTTGCAATTTTTTCATGAACAAGGAACTTTAATTCAATGGTCCTATCCTCATACATCTCAACAAAATGGTAGAGCTGAACGCAAACATCGTCAGATCTTAGACTCTGTAAGAGCTCTCCTTCTGTCATCAGGTTGTCCTGAAAAATTTTGGGGAGAAGCAGCTTTAACTGCTGTTTATACAATTAACCGTCTCCCTACCCCTGTCCTTCATAATATTTCTCCTTTTGAGCGGCTTTATAGTAAGATTCTTGACTATCATTCACTAAAAATCTTTGGATGTGTTTGCTTTGTTTTACTCCAACCTCATGAATACACTAAACTAGAACCACGTGCTCGTCTTTGTTGTTTTCTAGGATATGGTATAGAACATAAAGGATATCGCTGTTGGAATCCCATTTCCAACAAATTGCGAATATCCTGACATGTGGTCTTTTGGAAAAATACTATGTCTCCCACAATTTCTAAATTTTATGACTCTGGCACAAATCGTGTATTACCTAATCCATGTGTTGAGTTATATCCTATTAATAATACAGAGTTGTCTCTTGAAATTGATTCTACTCCTCCTGACATAGTCTCATCTAAAGAGAATGTATCTACTCCAACTGTTGATCCGACACCTACTCCTGAACTTGACCCTGCTTCTGAAATCAATCTTCATCGATCAACCCAGGTAAGAGAAACACCTTCTCACCTGTGAGATTTTCACTATTGTTCTGCTATTGCTACACTTCATGAACCTCACTCTTATCATGAGGCTAGCACTAACCCTCTATGGCAGCAAGCTATGACTAAAAAAATTCAAGCATTGGAGAAAATCCACACTTGGGAACTAGTTGATCTTCCTCCTAACAAGATTTCTATTGGCTGTAAATGGATTTACAAAATCAAGACACGCTCAGATGGATCTGTTGAGCGTTACAAGGCTCGTTTTGTAGCTAAAGGATATACTCAAGAATATGGAATAGACTATGAGAAAACATTTGCTCCAGTTGCCCGATAAACATCAATCCGTATTCTTTTAGCCATCACAGCAGTCCGCAAGTGAAAATTATTTCAGATGGATGTTAAAAATGCCTTTCTAAATGGTGATTTATCTGAAGATGTTTACATGAAATCTCCTCCTGGTTATCATACTCCTCATAAGGTTTGCAAACTAAAAAAAGGCTCTGTACAGATTAAAGCAAGCTCCTAGGGCATGGTTTGCCAAGTTTAGTTCCACTCTTACTATATTTGGCTTTATCTCCAGCAAACATGACTCAGCACTATTTGTTTGACACACCAATCGTGGAATTATTCTTCTGTTACTTTATGTTGATAATATGATCATTACAGGAAATGAGACAATAAGTATTTCAGAAGTTCAAACATATCTTAGCCAACAATTTAAAATGAAGGATCTCAGAACTCTTAATTATTTCTTAGGCCTTGAAGTTTCTCACAATTCTCAAGGGTACTATTTGTCTCAAACCAAATATGCATCTGATCTACTCTCTAGAGCTGGTATTACTAATAGTAAAATAGTTGCAACCCCCTAAGAGCTCAACTGTGAACTTACTCCTCTGGATGGCACTCCTCTTAATGATCCTGCTTTATACCGCCAACTAGTTGAAAGTTTTGTTTATCTTACAGTTACTTGGCCAGATATCTCATATGCTGTTCATCTAGTTAGTTAATTCATGGCTGCACCACACTCATCCCACTATGCAGCAATCCTAAGAATCCTTCGTTATATTAAAGGAACATTTTTCCATGGTTTACATTTTTCTGCTAATATATTTTTGGAATTATCTAGTTATTCTGATGCAGATTGGGCTGCCGTTCTACCACTGGTTATTGTTTCTTTTTAGGAGATTCCCTTATTTTTTAGCAAAGTAAGAAACAAACTGTTGTTGCCCATTCTAGCACAGAATCAGAATATCGTGCACTTGCTGATACTACATCAGAATTATTATGGTTATGCTAGTTGTTAGCAAATATGGGTGTCACCCATTCCTCTGCCACTATACTTCATTGTAACAATAGAAGTGTAATCCAAATCTCACATAATGATGTGTTTCATGAACGAATAAAACATATTGAGATTGATTGTCATTTTGTTCACCATCATGTCCTTCAAGGCACCATTTGTCTATAATCTATCTCATCTGCTAATCAAACTGCTGATATTTTCACTAAAACTCATCTGCCTACTCGTTTTCAAGATCTTTTGCATAAACTCAAGCTGACATCCACTATTCCACCATGAGTTTGAGAGAGAGGGGGTGGGGGGGTGTTTGTGGTGTTAATAAAAGTCAAAGTATCTAGAAGAAATCCATAATTCAACACGTCCAACATGTGCAGCCTGTATATATTTCAAACCGTCCCATGTGCAGCTTCTATTACAGTCAAGAACAATCCACTAATCACGCCTCTAACTGTGCCAGATAACTCTATATATATGTATTCATTCTTGTACATTTAAGACACAGAAAATATAACTTATACTCTCTAATTTTCATTAGCAATTCTGTATGATATTTTACACTTTAATTCAAAACCATTAGTCAATTTCCAGGATCTTATACGAGAGGCTTTAATCACCATAAAGCTAGGATTTTTAAATGAAAATAACTTACTTGTTGCCACGTATTTTCTGATATGGCTGATATTAGGAGACTCAGAGGTTAAAGACAAAACTTGTTTCTGGCATTGTAGCAACTAAGTTTTCTATAAGAGCTTGCATGTCGATTTGGTGTTCATCCTCTGTGCCCAAGATGAAGAGCAGCAAAACTACCTTTGACTAGGAAGTAATAAGAAAAAAATGCAATACTGAGAAAGCCAAAATGAAGTATGAAATCCGAAAGACCAATAAATGCAGTAAATAGAGGAATAAGGCAAGAGAGTCAAAGAAAAAGGAATAAGGACAAGATATCAAGGAAATAAATAAGAAAAGAGGAGAGAACTCATGAAAGAGTAGGGAGAACTCTATCAGAGGAGAGAAAATTTACTCACTTAAACATACCAAAAGTATCACTTGTTTATTTGGGAATGACTGTAGACTTAGACTATTATAACTACAGTTATCATACATGAACATCCTAAAAAACAAAATTAATAGAGTACAGTTGTCATGCTTGTCAGTATAAAATGTTTAAGACATGTTTAAACTAACGTGCCAAAACTCTTAAATTAACCTGTTAAACAGTGTAAAATTTTCTAAATAATTATTGTATTTAGCTTTTATATATATATATATATATATATATATATATATATTCTAAACCTTGATTATTAATTACAGATAAATATATATTTGAATAGTCAATTTTCAAATAAAATTGAAGATTGTTTAGTTGGCAAAATAAATGATTCTTCAGTTTACGGATTAAAATTCAATTATTAAAATAATACAAAAGGTGATGTTAATATAAGTATTAACAATAAAAAAGAAAAATCAAATAGGACCGACCCTGTGCACTATTATGGATAGGTTGAGGAAGACCTATGTTTGAGATTATTATATTATTGACCTCGATTTATATTGTATTGTGAACTCAGAGTCATAAATAATAATTATAATATATATAATAAAAATTAAAAATATATGTTAGTGTAGTTGGTTAATACAATTATCTTACTTACATGAGGTGTTGGATTTGAATCTGCGCAAAAACTCTTTTTTTATTTTTTTTTCTTTTTTAGCTATTCTTTGTTTTTTTTTTTTTCGTTTTTCAGTTATTCTTTTTTTTTTTTTTTGCCTTTTTTATTTATAATATCTGCAATTAAAATTATATTAATGGTTAAAATTTTCATTTGTTTAATTATTCTAATTAAATCTATATTAATTTCTATAAGAAAAAATTACATTAATGGTTATATATATATATATATATATATATATATATATATAACATTAGATGAAACTCTAAGTATATTATTATTTCTTGTAATGAACATGTCATTTCATTGTAATGAATATTTAACTATACTAAAATGAATATATGTGTTATATATAATGAACATAAGATTTCATTGCAATGTATACTTAAATATACTGAAATGAACATATGTGTTATATGTAATAAACCTGCAAATCATCAGATGTTTGCATCATGTGATACTATAAGTTTGTTACTATTTCTTGCAATAAATATTGGATTTCATTTAAATGAACATTTAACTATTGTCCAATGAACATGTACGTTATATATAATAAATTTGAAACTCAAATTCTATTCTTAAAAGCAAATTATATTATAACTTAAAAATAAATTATATTATAACTTGAGTTGTTAAATATTTTATAATTATTATTTTAATTATAATGATTTAAATATATCTAATTAAAATTATAATAATTATTAGATGGGATCGAAAAATAATTTATGTATTTAATTAATTGATTCAATTCCAATTATTGAAACAAATAAAAAAATGAAAAAAATAATTACCATTTAATTTTAAAAAATTTGTGATCCATTTATAGTTTTTTTGAATGTTGGAGGCCCTTAAAAAAAATCAAATAATGAAAAAATGAAATAACATATGAATACACACTTTTTAAGTAATGAACATATATATTTTATAAATAATAAATATGTATTTTATAAGTAATAAACGTACACTTTATAAGTAATGAACATATATTTTATATTTAAAAATGAAATTTTATTTTTAAAAATAAATTATTTTATAACTTGAACTATTAAATATTTTATAATAATTATTTTAATTATAATGATATAAATATATCTAATTAAAATTACAACAATTATTAGATAGGAGAAACAAAAATAATTTATATATTTAATTAATTTATTCAATTCTAAATATTTAAACAAATAAAAATAAAAAAATTAGCATTTGATTTAAAAAAATCAACTATTAATATATTATTATTATTTAAAAAATTTGGTTTCATAAATTAGGAACAATTAGTTTAAAAAAAAAAAAAAAAAGAAACCCAAACTGAAACTTTATTAAATAGAAAGATCATGTATTAGTACAAAATGAAGAAATAAAGGAATAATAAAAAATAAAAAAAAGAAACAATTGATCTTTAAAACAAAGAAGAAAATGTTTGTTTTCAAAAAAAAAAAAAGAGAGAGAGAGAGAGAGACTTGAAAAAGAAAAAAAAAAAAAAAAAAAAAAGCCAGGTTGAAAGGAAGAGAAAATCACGTATTTTTTAAACTCCGGTCCATAAAGCAACATGAACTGGGAGTTTATGGTATAATTTGTCCCTACGAACACGCTGAAATGCTTGAAATCCATTAAAACAGGTCCAAAATATTTCGAGTCCCTTTCTGCAATTTAAAAAAAAAATGTCTCTTTGCTTAGGAAACAAGATCTGGAAGCGAAATATTTTGTAATGTGTTTTTTTTTTTTTTTAAATATACTGTCTAGTATTAGTTTGGATTATGAAATTTATAAATAATTGTTTCTTTTTCATGAAAAATTGATTTGTTATCATCGTTATCACACTTGATAATTTTTATCTTGATGATTAAATGTTGATTGGAAAATCGATCACCTTTAATTTTTTTTAATATAATTTGATAATTACATATAATATTTACTTCAATAATTATTATATATATATATATATATATATATATTCTAACATGTTTTGCATGTTAATCTCTATTATAACTCGTTAAAACCCGTTAGAGATATAAATACTTACTCTAAATTTTCACTTTTTCTTTTTAAAGATTTAATAACTAGCTTTTTATTACTTAAATATAAAATTATATACTTTTACATTAAGTGAAGTTTTCGATTAAAATGATATAAAACTTCTCAAATAAATACTATGAAGCCGAAATTCTATTGGTTTACGTTTAAGATTATCATGGAGATATATTTATATAACTTAATTAAATTCACTTTAGTTATTGAATCCAAATTAAGTTAAATTTTTATATAAAAACCTAAAAATTTAATGATAATATAATTATATATAATAAATATTATTTAAGTTATATAATCGTACATATTTAATACAATTAAAATGATGACATAAAATAATTATAGATTCTATATAAACATATGAATGTATTTTAAAAGACAATCTATATAGTATTAAAAGAAAGTGAGTCAGACATATCTAAATAAAAAATCATATCTTACAATTTTAAATGATATTCTTATATTTAAAAATATGTTAGAAAAATAAAGTAAATGGATGGATAGATATGTTTTATTATAATTTTCTAATTTACTTTATTATTGTTATGTTGCCTAATTATTAATTATTAGTCGATTTTCATATTAATACTTGGCATATCTATTATTTTCTCATAATTTCAACATAGATTATATGTTTTTATCAATTTTGATAAACTTGATATCTTTAACATATTATAACTTAATTTTTATTCTTCTAGAAAATCAATAATAATCTTTTCAGTGTCTATATGCACCATTATTTTAAAAATTAAATTGGTAACTAAACCAGATAGGTCACTAGTTCACAGTTCAACCAGTCAGACAGATTGGACAAAATTTTTTTATTTCTTCATTTTTTTATTTTTCAGTTATTTTATAAAATATTTTCATTAGTATAGGTCTGATTGGTTAAAAAACAATAAAAGAACAATTTAACCCCAATTTCAGTTTTTCAATGAACTGAGACTGACTGACGATTTTTAGTTGAATAAGTTAAACTGACTAGTCTAATTATATTTTTATAACACTGATATGCATAGATTCTACATCATCAACGAAAAATTTGCTATCCCCATTTGAATCCATCTCAATACTCACATTAAGTTCAGATTTTCACTATAATATTTCGGACACCAACCCCTTAAAATCATAGCTTGATTTTATCAAAAGCCTATCTATATTCGAATCACTATCACTTATTTTTGTATTTGTATCCTTATCAGTTATCGCTAACAATTATCACTAACCATTTTTTTAATGCATCCAAATACTTTACATAAATCAATTTCACATATGATGTAAGGTTTAGACCAAATTCAAACTGTTTAGCCATCTGTGAACTCTCAAATTTGCACCTCCAAACAATCAGCACTCAATTACGAATCCGTAGAATTAAACCAGGTTTAAATTGGAGCTGAAACAAGCGAAAACGGGCCAAAAATCGCAAAACAAGCTAAATTCAACCTGCAGCTGCCTTTAAAATGCTTGCGGCTGCCACATGCTGACCTGTGGCTGCCGCAGGGCTTCTAGCAATAACAGTCGGGTTTTCTATATTTTTTCCATTTTTTCTTCGTTTGGTGCACTTTTCCACATCGAAAGTGCATGAAACCTTCTCCCCAACCTCTCCCCTATATATTGGGGTCCTCCCACTCCATTTTCTTCACCTCTTAATCTCTTGGTTTGCTTGATTAACCTTTATATCAAGCGAACCATCTTCACATGTTTGGTCTGAAAGGAACGAACTTTTTAATTTAAATTTTTATTTGGGTGGTCGTTTCAAGGTAGCTCTCCTCAAATCAGTCCGAGAAGGTCCTGAATACGCCGTCCGAGTTGCCGTTTGAAAGTTATCATTTTGCCAAGCTGAGAAGGTGGAATTATGATCTAGTCGTCCGCTTCATCCACCCTACATCCCCAAGTCTCATCCATATAAGGTATTTATTTTCTTCTTTTGTTATTTTTGTTTTGCTTCATTTTCTTAAGATTGCTTAGTTTATTCTTTTCGTTTATTA
The DNA here is from genome assembly GCA_947687605.1 of Reutealis trisperma. NCBI lineage: Eukaryota > Viridiplantae > Streptophyta > Magnoliopsida > Malpighiales > Euphorbiaceae > Reutealis > Reutealis trisperma. Next base: position 46,564 of record CANTUT010001829.1, on the reverse strand, counting down.
TTTCTTTGCTTGCCATGTTTTATCGTTTTCTTTCATTATTTTGAGGCATGTTGATTAGAATTTGATTTAATTAACTTGATAAACAATTTGAATTGTTGCATCGACTTATTAATTAAAACTTGACCTAATTAACAACTTGGTAATCAATCAATCTTGTTTAATCAATTAACCCACATTTCAATCAATGAACTGAAACATGATAAAATGGCTAGGCTAAGCTAACCTCTTCGCAAGAAGGAGAACTACATGGATTTTGATTCTCATTCAAAGGGATACGTAGACTTGCTTATTTAAAGCATCAAATCCAATTTAAATAAAATATAACCTTTCTCTTGTATATTCTTTTATGAATTATTTCTTTTCTTTGCGATATTTACTTCTAGTTTATTTTCTTTATTATAATATTGACTTTGTCTTTCTTTTGCAGTATTTTTCTTTAGTAATTATTTTAGAATAATTTTGGGGAATGTGTGACTTTCCTATAACCCATAAGCGCTAGAGGAAGTATCTCCTATTTTGGTTTTGAATTGTAAAGTTAATTCTTTTACTTTATTTTTTTTTATCGCTTTGAATGAATGTTCATTTATTTGTTTATTTATGCATTATATAATTGTCCATGCATTATATAAATTGTTCATGAAATTCATTTTAAGTTATCTTATATTAAATTTGCTAAACTAATCATTTTTCTAAATAAACCAAAAACCTAGTCCACAAATCCTGTTTGATTTTTGAGGCTAGTGATCTTTTCCTTTGAAATTTTAATTAGAGTCAATTTGAGTTTTTTCCCTTAATCTTTTCCCAAATAAAATAAAATTAAGGTAGCGCCTCTTTTCAAAATCAACCAATCTGAATCCGAGAGTTTCATCATGAGTTTAAACTGAAATGAGCATTTCAATTCTACTTAGGGGATCAAATCGGTGCTCGGGCGAAGTCTCACACCATCACATCCCACAAACCATTTATAGAAACAATATCATAACTACCTTCTTCCTCGCACAAAAAAAAAAAAAGTTTAAACAAATTCACATTATAATACATCTATAATATTAAAAGAAAATGATTCAAACATATATAAATAAATTGTTTCTTAAAATTTAAAATGATATTTTTATGTTCAATAATATGTTAGAAAAAAAAAAGTGAAGGAATTGATAGGTACATTTTGTTATAACTTTCAAATTTATTTTGTTATTATTATGTTGTATTAATTATAGACTGATTTCCATATTAATACTTGGTATGTCTATTGTTTATTATAATTTCAATATAGGTTGTATGCTTTTATTAGTTTTAATAAACTTTATCTCTTTGACATATTATAGCTTAATTTTTCTTTCTCCAAAAAATCAATAATCTTTCTAGTGTTTATATGAATTGCTGTTTTAAAAATTGTACTGATAATCAAATCAAACAAGTTTATAGAGTGCATTCATTTTTTTTCTTTCGTTTAATAAAAGATCTATTATATATTCACATTAGGATTAAATATACCATTAGTGAATTTAATATCAATGTTAATTCAATATTAATTATATGCAATTAAATTATCATGTGATATCATATTATATTATATAATTTATTAGTTTATTTTCAGGGAATCAATAAAATTATCATTCAATATTTTGCTTTTTTAATAAGTATATAGGTTAATTTCACATTATTTTTATATAAAAAAAAACTAATTTTGAACTAAAAAATAAACAATAATTCAGTATACATATATTTTATTTTTTGTATGTCTAAAGTTGATTTTTCAATTTTGTTCAAAATCAATTATGACTTTCTAATAAAAACCTTAAAACATAATATATATGATTAACTAAACTGAAAACTAAAAATATTTATTATATTATAAATTATTTTCAATTGATTTTCAAATTTGATATATCTTGAATCTTTTCCGTAATGAAAATTTTAAATAAATTTAAATATTTATAAAATTACAAACAAATTACTTTTTTTAATAAGAACATACCATTATAAATAGAAATTTTAATATTTTATAATAAAATAATAGGATTTTGCTCATTGTTATTGAATGAACTCTCAATTAGTGCATCTTTTTTCTACTGCATCTTTTTATAGAACTAAAAATAATTTTTCTAATTTACAATAAAATTTTCTCAAGGTCAAATTAAAATTTTTCTAATTTGTTAATATTCAAATAATCAAAATTAAATTGGAATATCTCTGAGTTAAATTATAATTTTTCTAAAATTAAAATTTTTCTAATTTCATAATATTTGAAATAACATAAAAAAATTATTCTAATTAAATTCATTTATATAAACTATTTTTTTTTAGAACATACAAATTATTATTAATAGTTAAAACAACTAATTTTAAAATTTATAATAGAACAAAATAATAATTTACACAATAAAAATCAAATTAGAATTTTTCTAACTATTAATATTCGAACAATTAAAGTTAAAAAAATTTGTCTAACTTCTTAATATTTGAAAAATATTAAAAAATATAAATTATTCTATCTGAATTCTTTTTTATCTAAATTAAATACAATTAGCTATATATTAAATAATAATTATTTTATTATTTTATTTTAATTGAATTCATCATTTCTTTATTTGAATTAAATATAGTTAGATATTAAATATAATTAATTATATATTACATAATAATTATTTTATTCTTTTGTTATTTTAATTAAATTCATCTTTCCTTATTTAAATTAAATATAATTAGATATTAAATATAATTAATTATTTTATCCTTTTCTTATTCTAATTGAATTTATCATTCTTTCTTTAAATTAAATATAATTACATAATTATATTATTTAATTAATAAATCATCATATTACCCATTATAAATATACAATTCAAAAAAACTTAGTGAGCAGCTCTTATATAAATATACATAGTTAGATATTAAATATAATTAATTATATATTAAATAATAATGATTTTATTTTTTCTTATTCTAATTGTTATTCATTATTTAATATATAATCAATTATATTACAAATTTATAATTATATAATTATTATAATTTAAAAATCTAATTATCTAATTTAATTTAAATAAATTAGATATAATTAGATAATTATATTTTTTTTAATTATTAAATTACCATATTACCTATCATAAATGCATAAATAAAAAAATTTAGTGATAGACTCTTATGCAAATGTGCATAGTTAAATATTAAATATAATTAATTATATCTTAAATAATAATTATTTTATTTTTTCTTATTCTAATTGAATTTATAATTCGTTATTTAAATTAAATATAATTAGATGATTATATCATTTAATTAATAAATTATCATATTACTCATCATAATTGAATTTATCTTTTCTTATTTAAATTAAATATAATTAGATATTAAATATAATTAATTATATATTAAATAATAATTATTTTATTCTTTTTTTATTCTAATTGAATTCATTATTCATTATTTAAATTAAATATAATTACATAATTATATTATTTAATTAATAGATTACTATATTACCCATTAAAAATGCACAATTAAAAAAAACTTAGCGATGGACTCTTATGTGTAAATGTGCTTATCCTTTTTTTTATATATTTATATATAGTATAGATAATTGAATTCATTATTATTTATTTAAACTAAATATAATTTAATTATTTAATTATTTAATTCGTAAATTACCATATTACCTATTATAATTGAATTTATCTTTCCTAATTTAAATTAAATATAATTAGAAATTAAATATAATTAGATAATTATATTGTTTAATTACCAAATTACCATATTACCCATCATAATTATACAATTAAAAGGAACTTAATGAGAGGCTCTTATGTAAATATGCTTATCTTCCCCCTTCCATATATATATATATATGTGTGTGTGTGTTTGTTTCTCCATATTTTGTTTCTTATATTTTTTGAAAATATCATTTTCGTGTATTTATTTTCACATTCCTCATTTCTTCGTTTTTATTTTCATGCAATCTAGGTGAGTACTTGGAAGTTGGAATGGGAATAATAACATTTGTGCTTGGCCTTTCATATTCAAATGCTGAATTGTCAATTCCAACATCTCAATACTTTTTAAGTAAAAATTTGATTACCAGATATCAGGAGGTGTATCAAGATATCCCAACTAAGTTAACACATCTATAGCACCATCATCACACAATTGGTAACCAAATATTATTAAATAAAAAATGAAAAGGCAATATAAGAATCCATAGTACTCCAAAGTAATGGAAAACAACCGACTTCTAGAATCTAAAATTTTCTTTTCCACTATAATCCTCATAAACTAGACTATTACAAAAATCTGGGGCTGTAGGCTACCATTGCGAAGTAGAAGCAGATGCACCATGATGAGCTAACTGATTTGTAACTCGATTTCTTTCAACGAAAAATTATACACAACCTCGCATATTTGCACCCAGTTCCTATACAATTCCCAAAATTTATAATAATTCTGTATTTTGGAGCATAGCTTTAGAAAGATAGTCTTTTTCACCTTTTGCGGCACCATCTTGTCATTAAAAATTTTATAATAAAAAAATAATAGAATTCCTAACTCTCTAAATGTGATAGATGGTTGCCACAAAAGCAATTCTTCGAACTAAGCTTAATAAGCTCTTGCCTTTTACTTTCCATGTGAACTAGCTTCACTCTCACCTCCATACCATCACTCCTATATGACAAATACAAGCTTCCAACACTTTGCTGAAAATTGTTTTAGAGCAGTTACATTGAAAAATAAGTACTCAATTGTTTCTTCTTGTAAACTGCACAACACACAGTTGTTATCTCTCTTTGTACCTCATATATACAATTTAGCTTTGACCTACAATTTTCTTTTTACAACCAGCCAAGCAATAAAACTCTATCTAGGAATATAATTATTGTTGGAAAATTTTCTGAGATATTTCACACACACACACACAGTGGAAGCAGAAATTAATAAACAATCTACACAAAAAACAACAAAAATTTTATGTGATTCAATTTCTCAATAAACCTACATCTATGATCCACAAGAGATAATTCAATATAATTCTTATAATTACAATGTACAATTTTTGGAAAGAGAAAATTGTAAACCCTCTCTATTATAATACTCAATAACCTAATACACCCTTTCTCATAGTGAATAAGGATTAAAGAAATGAAGGATAATTTTCGGATGGACAAAAATTATCAAAACCCTCTCACAAACAATTAGAAATATTTTTCTCTCACAAAATATTTCTCACCATATACATACCCTCACACAAAACTCTCTTTATTGTGTGTTGCCCAAACAAATGAGGAAGAGAAAGACTGCAAGCTTGCATTCCTTTTTTTTTTTTTTTTCTTCTCCTTATTCGACTATCACTTGTATGTGCCATGCAAAATTTGTCAAATACGGTGCCTTCATATTTGACATTCACTCTTTTTTTTTCTTTTCTTTGTTTCTTTCTTTTGTCAAAAAAATATGGGTCCTTATGCGACCCACTAGCTATAGAGAAATAGGAACTGATTATATTGAATCAAACCCAAGGATCGATCAAACAAGAGCAAAAGAAAATTTTGACCCAATTCACACCTGTTGAAGAGAACCAAAGCTAAAAAAGAAGCACCACAAGTTACCTTGATAAGCTCATATTTAAGTTCTAAATAAGAATTTGGAAGAATCTCTCATTTGAAGAAAATTCAAAGAAGTTTATTATTATTCATAAAACTATCTTCGTTACAAGAGAGGTTTTTAATTTATATGGAAGCTAACCTGTGAGGCCTCGCCCGAGCACCAGTCCGATCCGCCGAGGAATCGAAATGCTTTTCAGGAGAAACTCCACGATTGGAACTCGCTGTGAGTTCGGAAAATTGATTTTTGAAATTTGACAGTTGAAAAGTGAGTCGCCACTTTAATTTATTTATTTTAATTGGGAAAATTAAAGAAAACTCAACATGATTGACTCCAAAATTTGATTTATCCCAATGGAAAATGTACCAGTCCACGAGTGACCAAGGAGGGTTTAGGGATCAGGTTTTGGTAATTACACAATTAAGAAAATGTTATTTTCTTTAGTTTGGCTAAAAATGCAAAATAACTCTTAAAAAAAATGAATTTTTGTGCATGCATGAACAGGAATATAATGATGAATGAACAGATATATATATATATATATATATATATATATATATATATATATATATATATATATATATATATATATATATATATATATATATATATATATATATATATATATATATATATATATATATATATATATAGATGATGTGATGAATTGACAATAATAAATAAATAGGCAAGATAAATCCTACTTAATTATTACAGTATCAAAACAAATGAAATAAAGAGGATCTTTCCTGTAGCCCTTATGAATACTAGGAAAAGCACACATTCCCCAACTAAACTAAAAATAAAATCATAAATAAAAAATTAGTACAAATAAATCAAAATAAAAAAAAGAAAGGAAAACAATATTGATAAAAGATTTTTGGAGTTGATGCCCTTCAGAATGGCAGCCTGCGTATCCTATCGAATAGGAATCAGACCCCACGCAGTTCTCCCTTCTTGCAAAAGAGGGGTTTTTAAAATGTGTTGGTTTGCTTATTAACATAATTCTTATTCTTAAATTAATAAGTTTTTAGATCTTTTCAGTTTTAGACTTAAAGAGAATTCTATATCTGAATTTAGAATTTTAAAATAGGAAAGGGATTATACCTTTGCTTTTCTCGGCTTTCAAATGAATGGAATTATTTTTGCCTCGGATCTCAACTCCACCTTGAATTCAAAGGAAATTTGGAATCTGGACCTAGAAGCAGCAAATGTATGAGTATAAGAACGAATTTATGCTTTGAAATATGCCTCAACTGCTTTGAAATCTCTTGAATTGCTTTGGAATGCTTTGGAAGTCATGCCAAATGAGGCTGGAGGAGGCTCCTATTTATAGAGCTGCCAAACGAGGTTTCGGCGGTACGGACAGTGGCGTCGGCGGGGCGCCGGCGGCATGGGCAGCACGGCAAATGCGCCAGCCATCCAGGTGGCATGAGAGGCATGCCGCCTATGGTGGCACGGTAGGAGTGCTGCCCTACCGACGACACCAAGTGCATGCCTCCTTCTGGGCGGCACGGTAAGCATGCCTCCCAGACAACAGCACACCATTCGTGCGGTTTGACCTGTTTCTGTCTATTTCAGGCCTGTTTCAATTTCGATTTGAGCTCAGTTTGATCCTGTGGTTTCGTGACTGAAAAGCAGTCGACTGGAGGAGGAAAGATTCAGGAAATTTATTTTTCTACTGGGCGCTGCCCCCTTGATCCTTGTCCGCTAACCGGCTAGCGAGACCGCCGTATGCGTAGCGCCTTATTCTTAGTAGGTGTCAAGCTGTAGCTGGATTAGGAGGTGCAAATTTGAGGGTTCACATAACCTCCTAACCTCTAACCCAAGAATTAGATAAGAACTAAGAAATCTGATTCTTTATGAAAACAAGAATACTTATTGAAAATAGAATCCTAATTAAGAAATCTTTATTGAAAATAGAATCCTAATTAAGAAGTTAATTCTTAAAATCAAGCCAAATAAAATAAATCTTATGTAGACCCACTAATATATCAAGTTCAGGGCCCACAATTGCAAAGAGTGCATTTAAAACATAAAACTTGGACACAGTAGCTAGAGGTTCATCGCACCTGCGACACGAGCAGATGCTTACTTGCTATTGCGCCCATGTTGCTAGTGTGCTCGCATGATGGGTTTGTGTTATGGGCCTATTGCAACCTCGACACCTTCAGTCTTTACCATTTTCTTGTTATTCACCTCCATTTTTGTAGCCAAGAGTAGGTGATTAGCCTTTGGGAAGATTTTGGGATCTTTTGGATGGTGTGGAGGCCCTCTAAAGTTGATTATTCATCTTGCATTTCCATGATCAACCCTTGCAAGGCTTGTTTCATTCTCTTTGTTCTTGCTCTCGTCATTGGACTTCCAATTCCTTGCAAAGGATCTTGGAAAGATCTTGTAGTCACAGCTTCTTGATCTCTATCATTCCCTCCTTCCTCGAAAGGATTCGTCCTCGAAAGGATTCATCCTCGAATCACCTACATCAAAGAAAGTAAGATCAACAACATTAAATGTAGCACTAACATTACCATAGTTGCTTGGCAAATCTAGCTTGTGGGCATTGTCATTAATTCACTCCAAAACTTGAAATGGTCCATCTTTACTAGGTTGCAACTTGGACTTCCTTTGGATGGGGAATCATTCCTTTCTCATGTGAACCCACACCCAATCTCCTAGTTTAAACACAATCTTGACTTGCCCCTTATTTGCTTATCTTGCATATTGTTCATCCTCCCTTTCAATGTTGGCTTGCACCTTGGCATAAAGATCCTTCACAAATTCAACCCTTTTTTTACCATCTAAATCTGTATGCTCATTAGTAGGTAAAGGCAAAATATCTAAAGGATTCAAAGGATTAAACCCATACACAATCTAAAAAGGTGAAAAGGAAGTAGTTGAATGAACATTCCTATTATATGCAAACTCAATGTGTGGTAAGAATTTCTCCCATTTTTTCAAGTTCTTTTGTATGATTGCATGCAACAAGGTAGAGAGTGTTCTATTGACTACCTCGGTTTGTCCATCCGTTTGAGGATGTGCAACAGTAGAAAACAATAGTTTAGTTCCCAATTTTCCCCATAAAGTGCGCCAAAAATGGCTTAGGAACTTGACATCTCTATCACTCATAATTATTCTAGGCAAACCATGCAAGCGAACTACTTCTTTAAAGAACAAATCAGCAATATGCGTCGCATCATTAGTTTTAGCACAACAATGAAATGAGCCATTTTACTAAACCTATCAACAACCACAAATATGCTATCCATATCACTTTGAGATCTAGGCAACCCTAACACAAAATCAATTGAAATATCGGTCTAAGGATAAGTATATACAGGTAAAGGGGTATACAAACCATATGGCTTGACCTTAGACTTTGTTTGTTTACAAGAAATGCATTTATCACAAATAGATTGCACATCATGTCTCATGCTAGGCTAATAAAAATATTCATGCAAGATGTCTAAAGTCTTTTAAACAACAAAGTATCCTATCAAACCACCCCCATAAGTTTCCCTTACAAGCAACTCTCGTATAGAACATATGGGCACACATAATTTATCCTTTTTAAACAAAAACCCATCATGCCTATAATATTCTCCAAATGCACACTTATCACATGCATCCCATACTTGGCCAAAATTAGCATCATTCGCATATAACTCTTTAAGAAACACAAAACTAAGTAATTTAGTTTGCAATGACAAAAGTAATGCATACCTCCTAGACAAAGCATCAGCAACAACATTTTTCTTTCCATGTTTATACTTAATCACATAAGGAAATGTTTCTATAAACTCTAGCCATTTAGCATGCCTTTTGTTAGGCTTACCTTGGGATTTCAAAAATTTTAAACTTTCATTATCAGAATGAATGATGAATTCCCTAGGCCAAAGATAATAATGCCATGTACGTAGAGTCTTAACTAATGCAATCAATTCTTTGTCATAAGTAGGATAATTTAAAGCTACCCCATTAAGCTTTTTGCTAAAATATGCAATAGGATTGGAATCTTGCATCAAAATGGCCCTAATCCCAATCCCAGATGCATCACATTCAATTTTAAAATCTTGATCAAAATTTGGGAAGCTCAACAATGGTGAATTTGTTAAATTATTTTTCAAAGTATTATAAGCTCTTTCATGCACATCATCCTATTTAAACATGACATTCTTTTTAACAAGTTCATTCAAAGGTGCAGCAATAGAACTAAAATTTTGAACAAACCTTCGATAAAAACTTGCCAAACTATGGAAACTTCTTACCTTGTTCACATTCTTTAGCATAGGCCATTCCTTAATTGCCTTTACTTTTTCCTCATTAATACGAACTCCATGCGAACTCATAACAAAACTAAGAAATACCATAGATTCCATGTAAAATGAGCCTTCTTAAGATTAGCATACAACTTGTGCTCCCTAAACACATAAAAGACAACATGCAAATGATTTATATGCTCATCCAGACTTTTGCTATACACTAAAATATCATCAAAGTATATTACCACAAATTTTCTAATGAAAGCACGCAACACATGATTCATTAACCTCATGAATGTACTAGGTGCATTAGTCAAACCAAATGACATTACTAACGACTCATACAACCCATACTTAGTTTTAAATGTAGTTTTCCATTCATCACCTTCTTTCATTCTAATTTGATAGTGGCCATTCTTTAAATCTATTTTAGTAAACAAACAAGAGCCATGCAGTTCATCCAACATATCATCTAATCTAGGGATTGGATGTCTATACTTTACAGTGATTTTGTTGATGGCTCGACAATCCACACACATGCGCCATGTTCAATCTTTCTTTGGGACCAAGATGACAGGAACTGAACATAGGCTAAGGCTTTCACGTACAAATCCTTTCTCTACCAATTCATCCACTTGCCTTGGAATCTTCTTTGTCTCCTTCGGATTGGCTCTATAAGCTGGATGGTTTGGAATTAAAGCTCCAGGCATGAAATCAATTTGATCTTTAATACCTCTCAAGGGAGGTAAACCATGTGGAATCTCCTTGGGAAATAGATCATCAAATTCCTATCATAGAGAAATAACAACACTTGACAAAGAAAGGTTAAGCTCATTAGTTGAAAGATACACATCCTTATACATAAGTATAAGTAATCATGGCCTTGACATTAAAACATTTTTAACCTCACTTTTTGCAGCAAATGCACTCATTTTCTTATGTTTCTCTGACTCCTCATTTTTTATTTCAATTTCACTTTTTCTTTTCTCTTGCTCATTCTCTTTCTTTTCTTGTTCACTTTCTCTCTTTTTCTTTTCCTCTATCTCACTCCACTATTTTCCTCTCAATCTACATTCCTTTGCTATCCTCACTTGATCCTTATAAGCTTGTATAGGAGAGAGAGGGGTTAGTACAAAAATTTTATTATTAAAGGCAAAAGTATACCAATTTTTATACCCATCATGAGTGACCCTCCTATCAAATTGCCATGGACATCCCAAAAGAATGTGACCAGCATGCATTGGGGCCACATCACATACAACTTCATCCTCATACTTTCCAATGGAGAAGGAAACCAATACTTGTTTAGTTACTTTGATTTCCCCACAATCACTCAACCATTGCAGCTTGTATATCCTTGGATGCCTTATAGGCTTCAATTTTAACTTATCTACCAACAAAGTACTAGCCACATTAGTGCAACTCCCATTATCAATGACCATTGTGTAGATTTTTGTCTCTTATCAAGCATCTTATATGAAAAATCTGTTTTCTTTGTTCCTCATCACCATCTTCTTTTGGTTGAATGCTCAAAGCTTTTCTAGCTACCAATAGGTCCCTTTTCATTGGTCCTTCAATTTCAAGATCCGAGCAATCTTTTAAGGGAGGCATTTCATCTTCACTAGAGCTTGCACTTTCAATGTCTCCATTATCCCTACATCTCGCTTGTTTGGGCATTGAGAAGCAATGTGCCCAAAGCCTTGGCACCTGAAACACTTGATGTCACGAGTCTTAGTAGGAGTTTTTGAATCAATTTTACCTTTAAGAATAGCATTAGACTCCTTGGACTTGGGTTCCTCCTTCGACTTAAACACAACTTTGTTGTCCTTCCAATTTGATTTCCATGACTAGCTAGAAGATGAATTAGCTCTTGAACTCGTTGACTTGAGTTGTCTTTCCACCTTAATAGCCTTATGTAATAGCTCCTCCATCTCTACATAGTGTGGTAAATCCACTATATTGGTAATCTCTCTATTTAACCCTCTAATAAACCTTACCATTGTAGCCTCTTGGTCCTCATCTATGTTAGCTCTAATCATTGTAATCTCCATCTCTTTGTAGTAATCCTCTACACTCTTGGAGCCTAGGACCAAACTTTAAAGCTTCCTTTGCACATCCCTATAGTAATGACTATGGATAAATCGGTTCCTCATAACTATCTTCATGTCCTCCCAACTTCATATAGGCTTCTCACCATTCATCCTTCTCTTTTACTGAAGATCATCTCACCAAATACTTGCGTAATCGGTGAATTCTATGGCTACCAACCTCATCTTTTTCTCCTCTGAGTAGTTATGGCATTCATACACATGTTCGACCTTCCTTTCCCATTCCAAATACACCTCAGGATCATTTTTCCCTTGAAACTTAGGAATCCTCATTTTAATGCTTCCTAACTTATTATCCCTTTTATTAATAACCCTCTTTCCTTTCCTAAAATGAGATTCTCCCTCATCCGATTCACCCTCATCATCTTCTTCCTACTCTCGACTTCTTGAAGGCTTTGATTTGCTTGGAGTTTGTAAATCATCTATCCTTGAACTAAGTGTCTTCATTTGATCCATCATAGCCAACATCCACAACTTCAGCTTAGGATCTTGATGTTCACTTCCACTAATGCTCATTATGAGTTTTCCTGTAAAGAAAAGGTTAGTGCAAAAATATATTGATTCCTCACTAACTCAACTCACGTGTTTTCACTCACTAAACAATTGCTCCACTCATGTTTCACTCTTCTTTTATGGCTTTTCTTTGAATTAAGCTCACCACTCAAGCCTTTTACCACTTTTTTAGATTCTTACACTAACACTTATAAAAAAAACTCTATCAATGCTCTTACCAAGATAACAAGTGTCAAGAAAGTTTGAGGTTTGAAATTTTAATGAAAGAACAAAGGTGTGACCAAAGAATTAAAAAGTGCAGGTCTGAATTTTTTTTTTATTATATTCAGATCAATAAGGGCATAAGAATAAGAAGAATTCCTATTTGACTTCTCTCTTTTTTTTTTTTTTTTTGACAATTTCAAAAATAAGAAATTAAGGGATACATATTCTTGATTTGAAGAGCCAAAGCTCTAATACCAAATGATGTGACCCACTGGCTATAGAGAGCTAGGAACCAATTACATTGAATCAAACCCAAGGATCGATCAAACAAGAACAAAAGAAAAGCTTGACCCAATTCACACCTGTTGAAGAGAACTAAAACTATAAAAGGATGAGCGCCACAAGTTACCTTGATAAGCTCATATTTAAGTTCTAAATAAGAACTTGGAAGAATCTCTCAATTGAAGAAAATTCAAAGAAGTTTATTATTATTCATAAAACTGCCTTCGTTATAATGGAGGTTTTTTAATTTATATAGAAGTTATCCTCCTAACCTCTAACCTTAGAATCATATAAGAGCTAAGAAATTTGATTCTTTATGGAAATAAGAATTCTTATTGAAAATATAATCCTAATTAAGAAATCCTTATTGAAAATAGAATCCTAATTATGAAGTTAACTCATAAAACTAAACCAAATAAAATAAATATGATGTGGACCTACTAATATATCAAGTTCAGGGCCCATAATTGCAAAGAGTGCATTTACAACATAAAACTTGGACATAGCAACTGGAGGCTCATTGCGCCCAGGACGACACGAGCATATGCTTGCTTGCTATTGCGCTCGCACGATAGGTTTACGTTATGGGCCCGTCATGACAGCGACGAGTGTCGCAATCGTGACACTTTCAGTCTTCACCATTTTCTTATTCTTCACCTTTATTTTGTAGCCAAGCGTAGGTGATCAGCCTTTGGGAAGGTTTTGGCATCTTTTGGATAGTATGGAGGCCCTCTAAAGTTGATTCTTCATCTTGCATTTCCATGATCAACCCTTGTAAGGCTTGTTTCATTCTCTTTGTTTTTGCCTTAGTCATTGGACTTCCAATTCCTTGCAAAGGGATCATAAGAAGATCTTGTAGTCATAACTCTTTGATGTCTATCAAGTCCCTCCATGTGAGAGGGACACCACAACAAATCTCCCCCTCCTGACATATGGATGGCTTTATTATGACTGCAATTCTCTGTCAGTCTACCCTATCAATATGGGTCTCTTCATGCTCTCTCTTGATGAGCAAGAGTCTTTTATACTTTGAGGTTTAATGATCCTTTTAAGAACCAATTTACAAGGCTCCCCGTATTTCACAATATGGAATTAGCACTTTGCTTCAAAGTTCACATACATTAATCTTATTAGAAAACTGGACTCTCTTTACATTTTTCTCATTTTTCTTTACTTTACTGCTTCCTATCTGCAAAAGAGAATGACTATCCACATAGCAAATATTTTTCCCTTTCTTCCTACCCTGCATCACTAAGCTACTTGCTTTATATACTTTACACATTTTTCCAATACCAATATATTTATACTTATGAGATGCCATCTCTCTGAGTAAAATTATATTTGCTCCTACAGTAGGTACAAATTTCACATTGGAAATATTTTGTACTACACCATTGTGGACTTTTAAGCAGACTCTCCCAATGCCTTCAACCTTTAGCTTCAATTTGTTTCCCACATTGATGTAGCCAAATTCTCCATCAGTATGTAAGTATCAAATATGGCTTGATCTCTACATATATGTAAATTAGAAGCAGAATCCATCACCTAGTTAGAATTGCTCTTGCTAAAGCAATCAACAATATCTTCACCTTATAATAGGTGAAATTCATCATCACACTCATCAGTAATATTGATCATATTTAAGGAATCACCATTATCAATTTCAGCTTGCCCTTCATCTTCTCTTGTAGCTGTTTAAGACTCTTCAAATCTTCTTTTAGTTTCAGGTAGCGATGTTGTATGTGACCAATCTCACCACAATAATGGCACTCTATATTGCTATAATCTCTTTGCCGAGATTTTGATCTACTCCTTTTATTGCCTCTTCTTTTATTTTGACTCTTCCCTCTCTCACTACTCTTAACTAGTGCAAGACCCTCACTCTTAGTTGAAGTGCTCTCACTCCTCATCATCCTTTCATTTTAACTCAACACCGTTGTCACCTCAGTCAACTTCAATATGGTTTTTCTAGCATACACTGTTTGCACCAATGGTTTGTAGGACTTGGGCAACGATGCAAGCAAGAGTAATGCCTACTCCTCATCTTCAATTTTTTCACCAGCATTCAGCAGCTGACACACTAGCTGATTAAATTTATTTAAGTGGTCATGGAGATTTCCTCCTTCCTCCATCTTCAGCAAATACATCTCCAATTTTATGAACAGCTAGTTCATTAGCAACTTTGACGCATAAATCTCCTCCAATTTGTCCCCCAACTTCTTTGGTGATGTCTTATTAATCACTTCAAATTTTACTTGTGGGACAAGTGCTAATCAGATAGTGTGCACCGCCTTCCTTTAGATATAGTGCTCACCACCTTCCTTTAGATAGTCTTCCATTCCCTCTTAGTTTTACCTTCTGGCTTTTCTTCATCCAAAGCCAAATCAAGACCTTGTTGCACTAAAAAGTCTTGAATAGTACTCTGCCATAGTGTAAAATTACCCTTTCCATCAAATAAAGGGATTGTATACTTCAGTGTACCCTCCATAGTGTTTAAAAATGCCTTTACTAAAAAAATCTTTAACCAAAGTAACACTAGATAATCCAAATTTAACAAAACTAATCTCATAATGGAATCAATACTTCAATTTTTTTTTTTTATGTCCCAAAAATTTCTCTTTGCCCCAAAATAAGAACCAAAACTCTGATATCACTTGTTGGAAAATTTTCTAGGATATTTCACATGCACACAGTAGAAGCAAAAATTAATAAATAATCCACATAAAGGACAACAAGAATTTTTCGTGATTCAATTTTTCAATAAACCTACATTCACGATCCACAAGGAATAATTCACTATAACTCTTATGATTACACAGTACAATTTTTAGAATGAGAAAATTGTAAACCCTCTCTCTTACAACACTCAATAACTCAATACATCATTTCTCGCAGTGAATAAGGATTAAAGAAAACCCTTTCACAAATAATTAGAAGTATTTTTCTCTCACAAAATATTTCTTGCCATATACACACACCCTCTGTGAACCCTCAAATTTACAGCCTTATGATCCGATTACAGCTTGACACCTAATAAGAATAGTGCACTCCGCATATAGCAGTCTCGCTAGCCAGTTGGCGAGCAGGAGTCAAGGGGGCAGTGCCCCTTGCGAGGTACAGGGCAGGACCCCTTTGAAAAATAAATTTCCTGAATCTTTCACCTCCAGTCAACTGCTTTTCAGTCACGAACTTATAGAATCAAATCGGGCTCAAATCGAAACAGAAATGGACTATAAAATGCCAAAATGTGCGAAAACAGGTTGAACCAGCTATTTGACGGCGCGCCACCGCTATTTGACGGCGCGCCACCGCTTTGGGTGGCACGCCTGGCATACCGGTAGCTGTGCGGCATGCCTAGGCTGCCGGTGGCACGCCCAACATGCCGCCCTGCTAACCAGCGTGCTATGAGTGTCGCCAGTGCCGCCGGCACCCCTTCACCAGCTCTATAAATTGAGCTGCTTTTCAGCTCATTTGGGGGAGATTTCAAGGCAAAAACTCTCTTATACTGATATACTTGTTGTGTTTAAGTTCTATTTGAAATTTGATACAAAAGAGCTGTTGTTTCAATTTCAATTTCAATTTGCATTTATTACACTATTTCGCTAATCTTTGGCTGTTAAGATTTAAATTTAGGGTTTCAAATCCAAAGCGGAGCTTAGATCTGGAGTTAAACTTGCCTTATTCATCCGAAAGACAAGGAAAGCAAAGGTATAATTCCTTTTGTCCATTTTCAAAATTCTAAACTCAGATCTAGAATTCTCTTTAGGTCTAAAACAGAAAAGATCTAAAATTTATTAATTTAAGAATCAAAATTAAATTAATAAACAAACTAACTTTTTTTTTCAGAACCCCTCCTTCGCAAGAAGGAAGAATTGCATGGGGTTTGTTTTCTATTCAATAGATACGTAGGTTGCCATTCTAAAAGGCATCAACTCCAAAATCATTTTTAATAATATTTTCCCATTTATATTTGTTATCTATTTCCAATTTTATGTTTTTCATTTCTTTAATATAATTGACGAATGTGTGCTTTCCCTAGTACCCGTAAGAGCTAGAGGAATATTCCAATCATTTTGGCTTTGTAATAATTAAGTATGATTTACTTTGCTTATTTATATAATTGTCATTCCATCTTGTCATATATATATGTTTCATTCATCGTTTTATTCATGTTCATGCATACATGAAAATTCCTTTTTTTTAAGAGTTGTTTTGCAATTTTTAGCCAAACTAAAAAAAAATTATATTTTTTAATTGTGTAATTACCAAAACCTGATCTCTGAGCCCTCTTTGGTCACTCGTGGATTAGTGCATTTTCCATTGGGGTAAATCAAATATTTTATGGAGTCAATTATTTTGAGTTTTCTTTAATTTTTCCAATTAAAACAAGTAAATCAAAGTGACGATTCACTTTCATAACTTCCAAATCACACAAATCAAATTTTCTGAACTCACTATGAGTTCCAATCGTGGAGTTTTTCTCGAAAAGTATTTCCATTTTTCGGCGGATTAGACCGATACTTGAGTGAGGCCTCACACATTTACATAAAACTCTCTCCATTGTATATTGCCCAAACAAATGAGGAGGTGTTCTCCTTATTCAACCATCACTTGCATGTACTACGTAAAATTTTGTCAAATACCATGTCTTCATATTTGACATTCACTCTCTTTTTTCTTTTTTTTTTTCTCTTTTTTTTCCTTCTTTCTTTTGTCAAAAAGATATGAGTCCCTCCATGTGAAAGGAACGCCCAACAATTATTACCCCATTTATACCCATTACTCCTTTGAAAAAACTGCCAAGCACTTGCAATACTAAAGTCCCTTATTTTTGTCAATCTCCATGTAATAGAATCATTGACAGCAGAATTAACAACAAAATAATGCTTAAGGAACTCCCAAGCACCTTCGGTAGTTTCATTCTGCTTTAGTTTCTTTTTTTTTTAATAAAAATTGAAATTCTACAGTAACTCTGATAAATTTATGTACCTAGTTGTTTTAAAGAAAAATTTAAATTGTACTTTATATTTTAAATAATAAAAAATATGTTTTTATAGTATAAATAAAAAAAATATTTTTCACATTATCAAAAAATTATATAGCATTTTATTTTAACTAGTTTGTAATGTATACATAATTTGTGTACTTTAGACATAATTTTTTATATTATTAAAAAATATAAACATATTTTAAAAATTTTTAAAACAAAAATTGAGTTCCATCAAATTAAAAAGTTAAAAAGAAATATTGTTTTAATTATGTTATAAATTTTTTTATAAAATTAATTGTGAATCTAATTAGACAAATGAAAAAAAAAATTACTAATAAAATTTAAGTTTTATCTTTCTTTTCCGAGTTAAAAGTATTTTAATATTTAATTTTTATCTTAGGCTATTAAAAAAATTTTTTTTTTGGCCAAAGTATTAAAAATTAGTTTGACTAACGGTAAATAATCATTTTAATGGCGAACATAAATGCAAGAGACTATTTAATTATTTTTAAAAATTAATGAGCAAATTTATTAATTAAATAATTTTAGAAATTAATCAATATGAGAAGTGTTAAGTACTTTTTTAATTTTGCTTTCTTTTTATCTTTTTCATATTATTAAAGCATATTAATATATAAAATAATCCTAAAAGTTAATTAATATAATAATAATGTAATTGAAACTTAATATATATCTTAATTTATATGAAAAAAGTAAAAAGAATATAATATACAGAAGGTACTTAACATTTTCCCAAACAGTATTTATCAATATGTACTTGACATATTAACACTTGCACATTTTTTTTTAAGTAGGAGAGAAAAATTAAACTTAACACTATTATTCAGATTATATATTTATTATTAGACTATATATCATGGCGTGCTGCACATATATCTAAATAAACAAAATATCTTCCATTAAAGACAAAAAAAAAAAAAAAAGAAAAAGCAATTATCATAACAATTAAACCATGACTAATTGCAATTATCGTAATAATCAAACCTTGACAATATCCAACACTTTGATTCTTTTTTTTTTTTTTTTTAATGGAAACACTTTGATTCTTCATCATAATCACAAACCAGACATCTCTACTTTCTTGGAAATATTTTTTTAATATAAATTTTATATTATAGTGAAGAAATCTTTTCTTTCTGGCAAATATGTATTTAGTATAAATTTTATAATAAAAAATTCTCAATTTTAATAAATATATTATTTTATTAATTATACAATCACCATCACAAACAAAATTTCAATCTATATTACAAATATACAATACAATAGTGGCTTTTGAAATGAAATCAAGGATAATTCAATTGGCAAGATGAATTTATCCTTTATTTTATTTATGAAAAATTCAATTTTTAATATACTAAATAATGTAAAAATTAAGAGAGAAAGGGAGAGAGAGAGAGAGGGATAGGAGTACTGACCCTACAAACTCTTACCGAGTGGAGGGCTTGCCTTGTCAATTGTCATATTCCAAATACTAAATAATGTAAAAAAAAGGAGGGAGAGAGAGGGATAGGACTGACCCTACAAACTTTTACCGAGTGGAGGGTTTGCCTTGTCATATTCCAACTTGTCAATAAAGCCATTTTGTTTTTGTGCGCAAAATGTCTAGGCATTTGACTTAATACTTTTACATCTGTTGGTGCATATAAAATATCTCTTGCCAAAGTACTCTTTTTATTAAAATAAAGTGCAGTACTTTTTTTATTAAAATGAGTAATTTTTAAGGCTTAATCTAAATAATTAAAGCTCTATGATAAAAATTTAACTTATAATAAATTATAAAATATAAATAATATAACACATCAGTATATAACACATCAGTACATTAATTATAATATACGTTAATTACTATATTAATTTTATATGATAATTATTATTTAATATAAAAAATTATAATTTGATAATTTATAATATTGTGTGATAAATTAAATTCCCTTAAAAATTTTTTATTATATATGATACCTATTGGAAAAAAAAAAAAAAAAAAAAAAAAGAAAGTAGCCTTTGAAGCCCACAAAGTCCATGCGCCCACTGAAATGTTCGTTCGAAACAAAAGTGAATAAGCAATGGGAGCAACGGAACTCTATCATGTAGTCATTGTAGTAGAGTTCTTACTATTAGTCCTTGTAGCAGCAGCAGCAGCAGCAGCCTCACCACCATCCCCGTCACTCCCACCTCAAACAAAGCCGGGTTGCCCAAACAGTTGCGGAAACATAACCATCCCATACCCATTTGGACTAAATCAAGGTTGTTACCTTGATGAAACTTTCCATGTAAACTGTACAAATTCCCATAAACCAATTTTTTCCAATAACAACAGCACTACAAATATCCTATCCATATCTATTGAAAATTCCCAGCTACAAGTTTTATCTTCAATAGCCTATAAATGCTTTAACAAATCAGATCCCAATGAAGAATCAATACAAGAACAATCATTTGATTTCTCCCCTTTCACAATTTCCCAAATCAGAAACAAATTTACAGTTGTGGGATGTGATGCTTTTGCTGCTCTTATCAGCCAATTAGACTACCATAACGCTGCTTGTTTTTCACTGTGTGAACAACTTGTTAATGTCACAAATGGGTCTTGTTCTGGTATAGGTTGCTCCGAATCTTCAATTCCTGATGGTGTTAAATCTTTTCAGATTGGAACCACCATACTTAATCTAACAAATGCCACTAATTTTAATCCTTGTAGCTATGCTTTTGTAGTTGAAGAGGGTATGTACAATTTTTCCTCCTTGGATTTGTGGGATTTGACGGGTGTCAAAGAATTTCCAGTGGTTCTTGATTGGGCTATTGGGAATATCACTTGTAAAGAAGCTCAAAAAAATCAGGAAAGTTATGCTTGTAAGGAGAACAGTGAGTGCTTTGATTCTCCTAATGGATTTGGATATGTTTGCAATTGTTCTTTGGGTTATCATGGAAATCCTTATCTCCAAAATGGTTGCAGAGGTATGTGATTAATTGAATTTTTCATTTCTTTTAAATTAATTATAGGGTCAAATTGTATAGGTGTTTTAAAATAGGATAGGATACAGGGACAGTAATGGAGTGAAAAATGGAATTAATTGTAATTTTCATTTCTTTTTAATTAATTCATAGCGTAAAATATTTACAAATAGGATCAGACCTAAAGATAATAACGAAGCGAAAAATAGAATTAATTATATTTTTTTATTTCTTTTTAATTAATTTTTATTAAGAGTTAAATTTATGGAGGTAAAGTCAATCAAATGTAGGGATAAAAATGGACTGAAAATTTTTCATATACACATAAAAAATATTAAAAAATAAAATAAAATGAAGTAGGGATAAAGATAGATAAAACATAAAAGTTTTCTACTAAGTCTGTCTTGTTTACATTTGAAGTATAAATTAAGCTACTAACAGAATAATATTTGGAGTTAAAAAAAATGTATGTGTCTTTTTACTAGAAAAAAAAAAAAAAAAAAAGAGAAATAAGAATTATATTGATTAAATTTCTCTTCACCTATTGATTTGGATGTATGGGACAAGAATATTTACTAAGTGTAGATAAGAATTTTCCATTTTCTACTTGTTGGAACTTAGAAGGTAGAGATGGAAATGAGAATGCTTCCCTTAGGTGCGAAACTATATGGGAGCTTGGGGCATCTCATAAAATTTGATTGTTTTTCCCCAAGTATATTTTAGGTGTTCTTTAAATTGAAAAGATATCAATGTACTCATTGCATTTAACCATATGTAATATTTTCTATTTAGATTCTATTTTGTTAATTTCTATTTTTGTTGTTTCAGATATTAATGAATGTGAAGATCCTGACTTTAACCAATGCATAGAAAAGAATTTGTGTGAGAACACAATAGGAAATTATACATGCTCTTGCCCAAAGGGTCGTCACGGCGATGGCCGAAATGATGGACAAGGATGCATTTCTAATGATCAATTACCAGTAAAGATCATTCTTGGTAATTATTTGATAGCTTTTTTCAAATTTCAAATACAAATAAAATTGCATGAGTTTTTTAAGCACTTGTGTGAAATATTTGCATATACTTTTATTCATAATATTGAAACTAAGTTAGTTCAGTTTATTTTATTTTTGTAGGAGTTAGCATAGCCTTCTTGATTCTGCTTTTGGTAGTTTCTTGGCTGTATTTTGGATTAAGGAAAAGAAGACTCATTAAACTCAGAGAAAAATGCTTCAAAGAAAATGGTGGTCATCTATTACAAGAAAAAATCTCTAAACATAAAGAGGGGAATTCAATGAGAATAGCTAAAATTTTCACAGAAAAAGAGCTAAAAAAGGCAACAAACAACTACCATGAAAGTCGAATACTTGGTAAAGGAGGTCAAGGCACAGTCTATAAAGGAATATTACCAAATAATCAAGTAGTTGCTGTCAAGAAATCAAAAATTGGAGATGAAACTCAAGTAGAAGGATTCATAAATGAAATGATCATTCTTTCTCAAATCAATCATAGAAATGTGGTGGAATTATTGGGATGTTGTTTGGAGACTCGGGTTCCATTGCTTGTTTATGAATTTGTGACTAATGGAACTCTCTTTAACTATATACACAATAACAATACAAACACGATAAATTGGGAAGTTCGATTAAAGATAGCAAGAGAAGTTGCTGAAGCGCTTTCTTATATGCATTCTGCTGCTTCTATTCCAATCATTCATCGTGATATCAAGACAGCAAACATACTTTTGGATGATAATTACATGGCAAAAGTATCTGATTTTGGAGCTTCAAAGTTAATCCCTTTAGATAAAACAGAGTTAACTACTCTTGTGCAAGGTACGCTAGGATACTTGGATCCTGAGTACTTACATACAAGTCAATTGACAGAAAAGAGCGATGTTTATAGTTTTGGTGTTGTTCTCATAGAGTTACTAACAAGAAAAAGGGCTATCTCTTATGCCAGAGGAGAAGAAGTGAGAAATTTGGCTTTGTACTTTGTTATTTCGATTCAAGAACATCGATTACTCGAAGTTCTTGATCAAGAGTTGTTGGTGGGTGAGAAAAATGTTGAGCAGATAAAAGCAGTGGCAATGTTGGCTAGAAGTTGTGTTAGTGTTAAGGCAGAGGAAAGGCCTACAATGAAGGAAATCGCAATTGAGTTGCAAAGTTTGTGTTCAAATGAGAAACATCCAAGGCAGAAGAATGATTTATGTAAAGAAGAAGAAAAAAACTTGCTATTGGATGGACAAATATTGGATAATTTTGTTGACGGTAGCACCAGTAGAACTACTCAAAATGATAGTGTAGTTAAATCATTTGCACTTGAGATTGGAAATGGGAGATGATTTAATTATTTTAGTCATCTTGGGCGAGGGGAATTCATGTGCAGATTTCATGGTTATGTTAGGTGCTGTTCAATCTGATAGAGATTAAGTTTGGCTTGTGCCTTTGGTGGATTTATTTCCTCTGCTGCAGTATTATGTCTTATCAATTTGACCAGAAAAGAAACAAGCCAATGAAATGTGGTTTGGTAATTTTGTCAATCTTATAATTAATAAGAGAAATTAAAGTTCAAATCATAAACTTTGTATCGTTTAACATTGAAAAAAGATGACTCAAATTTAAATATATTTTCTTGTTGAAATATGCAACTTCGGTGTAAACTTTAAATCGTTTACTATTTAATTAGAATTCTTTTTTTTTTTAAAACAACATTAAATTTCATTAATTTAAGTAATGAAAAGAATCTAACATAGAAAAGAAACTGACATAAAATCAACTACTTTAATAACTCCATATTGATTTAGAGATAGCAAATGTTCAACATAATACCCAAATGCCATATAATTGTTTTAAAAAATTGTGACTATAATAATGAAATAATATGACAAACCATTGCCCTTTTTACACGCATATGAAATGCAACAGTACATAAACATATCACCATACTCATAAAAAATAAAAAAAAACTTTCAATAAAAAAAAACATAACAAAACTTCTAGTAAGGGAAGATAAAATAACAAAAAAAAATCTAATATAAAAAAATAAACTGAAAAGTATTACCTTAACAACAGTAAGTACAAATTCACTCACAAGCATATAATAAAAATGAAGACAACAAGGCAACAACGAAAACAAGAAGGTAGAAAACAAGACCAAGCAGAAGAAGCATCGAATGACAATAGTGGATGACACCTAATTAAATGACGAATGAGAGGAGCCGATGGGAGATGCAGTAACAATAGGAAAGATGAGACTATCCAAATCAAATATAACATAAATTATTAAAACCACCACCGATCAAAAGAGAAGATCGACGGTGGTTCAAGAAATAAAATTTCAAGAAGAATTAGAGAGAAAAGTAGAAAAAGAATTAAAGTTCTAATAAGTGTGTGTTTAAAATAATTGATTATTTGAATTTGTATTATAAATGTAATATTATAAAAAAATTAACACACTTATAAATTCAAATGCTCATTTAAATTTGTAATGAGAACATCCAAGAATGAAGTTTATTATCTAAGAACAAATTAATTTCAATTAAACAATAATTGAGTCAACTCCCATATAATTTAAATATTATATATTAGATATGCATATTCAAAATTAATAATTGATATGCATATATTAGATATGCATATTCAATATTATATATTAGATATGCATTTTCATTTATAATTGTGTGTGTAAATATGCATATTCAAAATTATTTATTGAATAATAATATAAAGATAATCATTTTCAACTGAATAACAGTTAGAATTCACCTATTAGAGAACCATAGTCATATTTTTTTTTTAAAGCCTTCTTTGAGAGTTTTTTTTTTTTTTTATAAGAGAAAAGAAAATATAATATTTAATCCATAGCATAGTAAAAAAAAATAGAAAAAATGATTAATAAATATTTCTTGTTTAAAAGTTTAAGAGATGATAAAGGATATTAGTTATTAAGAGTAAAATGGTATTATTAAAAAAATATTTTTAATAATAAATAAGGTAAATCTCTTATTCCATCAATTTTAAAGGAAAAAAAAAAATACATGTTTAAATGGATACTTAATCCCTTAATATATTTTCTTGTCAAAATTAATTAAACTTCCGCATAATGGATAACTCCTACTTTACTCCATTTTCCTTTTTTATTCCAACACTAAAAGTGGGTCTAAGGATTTTTTTTTTTTTTTTTTTAGCTACCTTTGACCTTTTTTTTTAATTGGGGTAGTTCCTTTATCATTTTTCTCAGATTTTTTTGTTTAATAAATACAGATTTTTATATATAAGTTAATGCGTTGTCTCTTTTAGAATAGATTTATTGTTGTTCATTTTATTTTTAGTTCTCCTCAGTTTTTTGTTCTATTAATAGGATTTACTATTTTTTTTTTATAAAAATTTGTTGTTCCTTTTATATATATATATATATATATATATATATATATATATATATATATATATATATAAAAGTATTTTATTGCTATGATATATTATAAGATTTTATTGATGTCTTTCCATATACATGAATATTCTAGTTTTCATATTAGTATTGATTGTATTTTTCTTATTGAAAAAACTTCCTATTTCTTGTATTTTCCTTATTGGAAAAGCTTCCTATTTCTTTCTCTTCTGTACTCTATATAAAGGGCTTAATACTATTGAATAGAATAACTAGAAAAACTATTCTCTTCTCTATATTCTTTATTCATGTTCTTCTCCATTTTATTTATAACACGTTATCAGCACGAATCGTTCTACAATATTGTTCATAATTTTGGATAGCTTGTGGTTTGCTACAACCCAGCTAAAGCGAAAAATTTGAAGAAATAAAATTCAAGATTTATGGTAAACAATTTTTATCTAATTAATTACTATTATTATTAATATTTATGTATCAAATATTTTTTTTAAGAAAAAAAAAAACTAAATCGTTTTTTTTTTAAGAAATCGTTTGAACATATTGGGCTAATTAATTTGAAGAAATCATCTTTTTTCTTCTCTCTTACAATCATTTATTTCAAATCATTTTTTTTAGATTTATAAAGATTTGATATACTATTTAATGATTAATCAATTAAATTCTAGTTCCTGAAAAACTAGCATTATATTTTAAATACTAGTTCTTGAAGAACTAGTATTATTTATAGTTCCTAAAGAACTAATTAAATAAATAACTAAACTATGAGTTTCTAGAGAATTAGTATTATATTTTAAATTCTAGTTCCTGAAGAACTAGTATTATTTATAATTCCTGAAAACCTAATTAAATAAATAACTAAGCTATGAGTTCCTGAAGAACAAATAATAATTACAGTTCCTGAAAAACTGTTATTCCTTATAGTTCTTGAAAAATTGGTATTCTTTACAGTTTTTTGAAAAACTGATATTCTCTACAGTTCCTGAAAAACTAATATTCTATATAATTCCTGAAAAACTAATTAAAGTAAATAAATTCATTAAATAATCATTAAATGTTCCTGAAAAACTAAATGCATTGTCTACAAGTCTTTAAAATACTGATTTTATTATGATTTTATATTAGACAATGTTAATTGATGGGCCTCGACATCATGAGTAAGAATTATTTATACTAGTGTCACTCCTTCGAGTAATCAAATAAATAAAATAGACATCCTTGAAAAATTGATATTTTATGTTCCTGAATAACTAATAAATTTGATTTAAGCTACACGCATTGAATAAATTGGATATCAATGAAATACCTGCGTATAGCCATAATATCAAGGTAAACCCTTTTGCTTTGATTTTTCTGTTTTGGGTGTTTCATTATTGTTTATATGTATTGGAATGATGGGTATGGCCTATTTGATTTACCAACCAAATTGCAACTTTTAATTGGTTATCAATTATAACAACACATTTTATACATAGTTTTAAAGTCATGACTTATAATTTTTTTTTTGGCATAAAATCCGACCCTAAATTATTCATTTATTGATTGATTGACTTGCTTTATAGGAAAATGGTGATCTTGTATTCATATTAATAGGTTTACTTGATTGATTAAATTGAGATTGATTCTACTAGTGTATATATTATTATATATCCTTCAGTCTTAGCATGTTAACTCAAAATTTATTTTATGGACAATACATGTCTCATACATATATATATATATATATATATATTTGTTAGTTGAATAGCCTATAAAAAAATTGTGTGTGTTATATATGTTTTGAATTTACTTATGTCAATGTGTATTAGATGTGAAAACAATTAGAGATTTAAATGTGAGATGAGATTAATATAAATTATATAAGTAACATGGTTTTGTTAATTTGTGAATTAATGAATTTATTTCCGGATTGCATACATTGTTAGATTTATGTTGGTATAGAGAAGCATAATTAGTGCTTACCTTTCATTGGTAGGATAAATTATGAATTTAATATTTATTAAAATTAATATTAATTTATTTTCTGATTGATCTATTTAGATATATTTTAAATATATGCAAATTAAGTTATTTAAATAAAGTGAAGTATAGTGAATTAAAGTTTGGTTGATAATTTTTATATGCTTTTGAATTCAATGGAAATAATTTTTGATGTGAGTTGTTGATAATGAAATGCATTTAGATGCTAGCAAAAGTAAAAACTATTATCTACTTAAACCTCATTTAAGTGAGGATTTAAAGGTTGAATATCTTACTATTAATGATTTTTATATTTTCTAGAAGAGTTTTAAAAATAGATATAATCACTTGAAATATGTGGTACTACCATAAACTCAATATGATTAGTTAAATCTACACCTACAAGACTTAAAGTCTATTTGAGAATATAATTCAACCATGTTTAAAATTACATCATAGCTGAAATTGTGTAGTAATAAAGTTACATGCTCCTATAGTAGCAGTATAAAAAGTGAAAATTTACAAATATTATTTTTCTAGTAGTTGCAAAGAATAATTGTTAATAAAAAATTATCAAACAATGCCCACTAGTACAACTGTATTTCCTGAAGTGAATACTATAAATCATTTGGTAGATAATGAGAATTCTGAAGAATAATTGCTAACGAGAAATCATCAAATAATACCCACTAGTACAACTGTATTTCCTGAAGTGAATATTATAAATCATTTGGTAAATCATGAGATTTTAAAACAGGAACCGCCCATATAGAGGACACAACTCAATTCAATATTGATGATTTTATATAAACTCCTTGAATGAGTAATTTGCAAGGATTTTATAAATTGTGTATTATAATGAGTTATTTAATTACTGTTTTATCCCTAGTATACATGCACAATATATTGCGTTGAACCTACAGTACAAGCATTGAACTTATAGTTCAACAATTAAAAGTTTGGCATGAATGCCATTGTGTACATCATATATACTCTCCCTTGAAACTTGTATAAGGACATGAGTCATAAATTTTTTCTGTGCCATGAATATATTAAATCTATCTCAATGTGCGATAAATGGGTCCACAAAAGAAACTATGAATTTATTTTGATGAGGCATATTTTTAGACATTAGGGGGAGGAAAAGCACCTACAGTGCTAAAGAATGTCGAGAATTTTATTAGAAGGAAAACCCTTTAAATAATTTTGGTCCATGTACAAGTTAGAGTGAACCAGAAGTTCACAAAATAATACAATTGCAACAAATTGCAACTTAACTGCCAAATGCATTTATAGATGCTAAAAGAGTGACAAAGTCTCATATTACAGCTGCTAATATCCTAGCAAGGGTTGTGATTCCAATTGCAAATCGAAAATCAATCAATCTCACTACACGCCAGAAGCGTGGATAGTAAATTGGAACTAAAGACAAAAATTCACGGAAAAGAAAAGCAAATCCACTCATAAAATCTCCTAAAGATAAACCTCCTGAAGATGAAGATCTCAGTCAAAGAGCTATAGCTAATTATGAGACACAGACTGAGACAACGGAACAATTAGATCCTCCAGATATGGCTTCTGGAGTTGATGATCATATAAATGAAAACTATGAGATCTCAATTATTTTGTGATATAAGAAAGAGTTGATAGAAATTTAATTATCGTTGACGATGAATTTGCCTCAATAGTAGCTTTTGCTGTTACAAGAGAAAATATGGATCCATAATCTATAAGTATAACTGAATATTAGTATAAACATTATTGATCATCATGGAATGAGGCAATTAAAGTAGAGCTAGACTCGTTCTATCATTGATTATGAGAAAAATAATTCTCTTATTATGGAAATGATCATGTTCCGATACTTAATTAACATGGCAGTTAATGAAAGGCTTATTGTATGCCTTATGAAAGTAATAAGAGTCCCAGAAGGACTAAGTATATCATAAATGAATACACATTAAACATGTGACATATATTTCATCAAATTGCAAAAATCTATGTATGGATTAAAGCAATATGGACATGTGGTATGATTGTTTGAGTAAATTCTTATTGAAAGAAAGATATGTGAATAATACACTATGTCCATTTGTATTCATAAAAGACCATAAAATGGTATATGTTATTATTGCAGTATAAGTTGATTTAAATATCAATGTGACTCCTAATGAACTCAAATAAGTATGTACTTGTTTGAAAAGTGAGTTTGAGATGAAAAAATTTAAAGAAAATGAAATTTTGTATCGGCCTGCAGACCGATTATTAAGGAGTCCTAACATACCAGTATACTTATGTGGAAAAGATATTTAAGCAATTTTTGCGTGGATAAATCTTCTCTCTCAAGCACACCAATAGGTGGTTCGCTCACTAGAAGTGAAGAGAGACCCTTTTAGACCTAAAAAAGATAATAAAGAGCTGTTTGGTCTTGAAGTATCATATATAAGTGTTATAGGGTACTATTGTGTCTTGCAAATTGTATCAAGCTTGATGTTGCATTTGCAAGAAAAATTCCTAGCTAGGTATAGCTTTGCAGCTACAAAGAGATATTAAAATGGTGTAAAAAGTTATCTTCAATATACTATTAATATTATAATTCATATTTGAAATTGGTCTACATGCGAATATTGGTTATTTGCTTAGTCTCTATGATGGTAGATTTTAGACTGGCTATGTATTCACTTATAGTGGTACTGCAATTTTATAAAGATTTTTTATGGTCCTGAAGTACCTTACTAAAAGATACTCCCATTGTATTTTGAGAATAATGCAATTTGTATTGCACAAATTAAAGGTGATTATATTAAGGGTAACGAAGTAGATATAAACTTCACCCAAATTCTTGTATATACATAAGCTCCAGAAGAGATATCCACCAAATTTGCTTGAGTGACAATTTAATAGACTTATGTACTAAGTTTTTACCTAATGTGGTATTTAAACGGCATCATTTCATTAATTAATATACGCCGTATTAAAATCTGTCATTATCAGATGGAGCAAATTAGTATATGATTGTACTCTTTTTCCTTAGTCAAGTTTTTATCCCACAGGGTTTTCTTGGACAAAGATTTTAACGAGAAAATCTGTGCAATAAAAAAATAGCGCATGAAATATACTTTTTTCCTTAGATATGTTTTTTCCCACTGGGTTTTCTAATAATGTTTTTAACGAGTTATATTCATAGCGCAAGTAATATCCTAAGGGAGTACTACAAATAAATTATTATATGTGGATATTACTTAAACATCATTAAGTATACGATTTGACAACTTGGCAGATTTGTTTACAAAGGCACCCCTTACAATCACATTTGAAAAGTTAGTCAACAAAATTAGCATGCGTCAGCTAAGAGATATTTGATAGAAATCATATTTTCATGAGAGAGAAATTTTAATGCACTGTACTCTTTTTTCCTTAGTCTAGGTTTTGTCCTATTGGATTTTCCTGGCAAGATTTTTAACGAGGCAGTGTTATGGCGCAAATCCCTACAAGAATAATGTACTCTTTTTCCTTTACTAAGATTTTTTTCCCACAGGATTTTTCCTTAGCAAGGTTTTAACGAGGCATATTCTTTGTAAAAGACATCAAGGGGGAGTGTTATAATATATTATAAGATTTTATTGATGTCTTTCCATATACATGAATATTCTAGTTTCCATATTAGTATTGATTGTATTTTTCTTATTGAAAAAACTTTCTATTTCTTGTATTTTCCTTATTGAAAAAACTTCCTATTTCTTTCTCTTCTGTACTCTATATAAATGGTTTAATACTATTGAATGGAATAACTAGAAAAACTATTCTCTTCTCTATATTTTTTGTTCATGTTCTTCTCTATTTTATTTATAACACTTATCCTTTTATATTAAAATTTAGTATTTTTCAATATGATCACTAAAGAAAATTAATTTGTTGGAAAATATCTAAATTTTTAAGATCATTTCACTCAGTGATCACTGGTTGAAATCCTAGCCTGAAAAGCTAACGCGAACTGTCACTAAAAAATATATAAAATATTATATACATATAAGAAAATCTAAAAAATTAATAATCTTTACTAGCCATATCCATCTCTCTGTCATACTCATCATATATATATATATATATATATATATATATATATATATATATATATATATATATATATACTTTTCAAATTTGATATCTATAATGAAAAAGCATGATTAGACCAAATTAAATATTATTGACCATGCTTTAGTTTTTTTTTTTTTTTCAATTTCTGGTTCTATTTTAAATTTGCTGTAATTTCTCAATTATATATATATATATTTTTAATTTTTCATTCTATTTTAAATTTCATGTAATTGCTTAATGAAATATATTTTAATACCTTTTTGAATTTAAAAAAAAAAATCGACCATTATTTTTTATTGAAAAGGATAGATCAAATATAACTAATGATGTTATCTTGCAATTCCTTTTAACACTTGGTTTATGTGAATTTTTTATTACTTTGAAAAATGTCACACAAGATTATTTTATGATAATTTTCATCATTGTTTTACATTTGAAATGTATGT
This sequence comes from Reutealis trisperma, assembly GCA_947687605.1. Classification (NCBI taxonomy): domain Eukaryota; kingdom Viridiplantae; phylum Streptophyta; class Magnoliopsida; order Malpighiales; family Euphorbiaceae; genus Reutealis; species Reutealis trisperma. The sequence continues at coordinate 14,727 of CANTUT010001829.1, read as the reverse complement.
TTAAATTAAAAATTTATTTTTAAGTGATTCAATCATGTAAATAACTAATAAATTTCAATACAATAATGGGTATTTAATAAAGGAATTTTAAATAAAAAATATAAAGTTGAATTAGAAAATGATAAATTTAAAAACAGAAAATTAAAAAATAAAAATAAAAATAAAAAATATTTTTCACAACTAAGCAAAGCTTCAGAAGTTACAAATTGAATATAATGAGTTAGACATAATGCCTAAGCGCAAATAAACCTCAATTTTAGTATTCATTTGATATGGCTTTCTGAAATTAGCAATCAGTTGTTGAATGCTCAATTATTGATTATAGGCTAATCTTTGGCAAAAGATAGTAAAGACAGTGGTTGTATTTTTAACCACTAACTTTCAAACTTTATAAATAAAAGCTAACTTTTTTAAACAAAAGCTAGAATATGTAGTTAGTTTTGTAATAAAATGCCAATAAAATTTAAAATAATACAAACATTATACTTATTACTCATTAAAAAATATATATATCTCTAATTTTTATTTTTAAATATTCTATACTTGTCTGCATTTACACGACTACATATATTAATTAAATTAAAATATATTGTTATTTTTATTAATGCAATATATAAATAATGTTAAAATTATTAAAATATATGTAATTAAAATTATCGTAATATATAAAATAATATTTTTATTCATTATTATACAATTTAATTTCAATTTTAATGATTGAGTCACCAAATATTTTATAATCATTTGTAATTACGTAAATCTTAAATTATTGACAACTAACTGCTAATGATTGATTATTATCACTAAATCAAACATGTTTTAGGTGGTATTTAATAAAATTAAAAAACTAAGTGCTGAATAAAATAAACAATACCATTTTTAAATTATAAAAAAATAAAAATTTGTATTTAGTGTAAATTTTAAGTTAAAAATTTTGATTTATTATTTTGAGTTATTTTTAGTTTAATTAAGATTATTACCAAATAACTTAAAATAATTAAATTTTGAAAATTTTAATTTTAAATATTGAAATGTGTTATCAAACACTCTCTTAGGTAGTGTTTGTTAAAACTAAAAATTAAATGCTAAAAATTTAAATATTAAATAAAATAAGTAATATAATTCTTAAATAGTAGAAATATTTAAAACTTTAATCACTTATTGCGTTCAGTATAAATTTCAAGTTAAAAATTTTGACTTATTATTTTAAATAATTTTTTATTTAATTTAAAATTTTAAAATATTGTTATCACTTAAATTTAAAAAAATTAATTGTTAAAAATTTAAGTGTTTAATGATATTATCATACACCACTTTAGTACCCATTTAGTTTGACGGTTGAAAATCAGCGTTCAATTGTTAAACACCTAACCATTGACACAGGGCATTTGATAAAAAAGTAAAAAAATTAAAAGTTAGCAGTTGTTTTTCTAACTACTACCTTTTGAAATTATAATTAAAAACTAACTTCTGAATTAAAGATATAAATTATAGCTTTTGAAGTCAAATGTTAACTTTTTTTCCAAAAAAAAAAAACTACTAAAATTTAAAATAATTATGAAAATATTTACTACTAAATAATAAATATGTATTCATTATTTTGATTTTTAAATATTTTAATATCTACATGGATTCACATAATTAAATAAAAATTAATTAAAATGTGCAATTATTTTTATTAATATATTTTATATATAATATTAAATTATTAATTACATATACTTAAAATTTATTATAATATATAACATAATATTATTATTCATGATTTTATAATCTAACTTTAATTTTAAATTATAAATTATTAAATATTGTAGATCGCTAACTGCTGATAATAATTAACCATTGATTACTGACTATCATCATTAAGATATCGTTAAGTTTACTTTCTAAAAAGTATATTTACTTCCGGAAAAGTTATTTCATAGGAAGTAAATTTTTCATTGGTTTGCATATAACTTCCTGAAAAATAATTTTGTTTTATTTGACTTAATAATAAAAAAGACAATAATACATTGTCTCATTTATTTAATCCTATTTAATGGAGAGTTGATATATTAATTTATATATATTTCAATTAAGGAAGTCCAACTTCCTTAGCTTCCCCTAAGGAAGTCCAACTTCCTTAGCATGTCACAACCCAGACCCAAGGGCACGTGATCAGCACTGGGACACGGATAATACACATAGCTACCAATGCCTATAGTATGCATGACATCTTACTAAACAACAAAACTATCAAGTGACAATTACAAATCAAGGCTATGAGCCCATAAGTTAAGTAGAACCAACCAAACATTAATCACATTAATGCCACGTTGGGCTAATAAAACCATTATCCCAAAATATAATATATCATTTAGCTGGTTTTTTCTTAACAAAATAATTTAATAACTCAAAAGAAATCATACAACTGACAATTAAAATAATTTATAGATACAAAGATAACATTGCGGAATTCTAAAATGATCATACAAATAATATGAACATTATTTACATGACTCAATGATTAAATACAAAACACTGCCGAATGATGAAAAGGTAGTATAGCTCAACTAAAATTTCTTCACAAACTCATTCCACAACCTGGGAAAAATATATTGAATAGGAATGAGTATTCGACTCAATGAGTGATACTAAGTAATATACCGACCAGGAGTCCTATATACAGAATCTAATGCTCATGTTGGTGTATTGTGCCATAGAGATAAATAAATCACATAAGCAAATAATGATGAGATACAATCTACAGGAACCACGCTAAACCTCGATATAGGGAGCTGACTCCTTGAACCCAGCTCTCTTAGTCCAACTATGTCTCTTAATCCAATATTAGAACTGCAGCCGTCCCTAGCCTAAGCCATGCAACGCTAACCTAACTGGCAGCAGTGTTGAACAATGAGCAAGCCCGTAGCCACCATATATCAATCATAGATCATCAATCATCATAACGTCATCATCATATCGTGAACCTATGTGGCTTCGTCTCATTCTTATCCTATTCAGCAATCACATACAACAATCCAAATAATTAATGCAACATACCCACGCACATGCTTAATATTCAATGAATATATAATGCATAATTATATGTATAATATATATAAACACAATATTGCCAATCATGATAACATGAAAATATATTAAATAGTATCACTCACAGATTTGATGGAGCTCAAAATTTCTCTTCTCGGATTGTAATGTCTAGTATTTACGAAAACAAGTAGAATACTAATATTGGACAATAGAGGAAGTATATTAGAGTACAAACAAATACTAAACTTAACATTTTAAAATTATACATAATGACTCTACAGATTCTGTCAAAATTTTGACAGAACCTCCCCTATAATTAGGACATAATCCAATTGCAACAACAATGACACCTCCTGAATCCTCCAAACTCACAATTATCACAACAACCCACTTATCTAATCCAAACCAATTTCAAACATCAACCAGTTTCAACTTCTAACCCCATATATATATATAAAGAAATTTATAGAATTCCTTAAAGTTTATAAATTATTAACTAACTTTAATAACTTAAAATTCTAATAAAATCAGAAATTCATTAATTATGTAGACTTATACTTCGCATCAATTATTTGTTTATTAAATTACTTTGTAAACACTTTAACTTAATTTAACTATGTAATTGAAATTAATATAACTCCTATATATAAATATGTATAAACATATTTAAAAAGGCAGATATATAATTACTTATTTTGATATTTATTTAAAAATAATATAAACTTTATAAAATTATTTTATTTAAATCTTGCTGACAAACAAAGGCTATTAATTACAATAAAATTTTTGATAATATAATATCTTCTCAATAAATTCGAATAATATCCAATTGATTAATATTTATAAAAATTATTGTCAATCAATTCATAATATTCCTAATAATAATTTTCTTACATTGATACTTCTCTAATCCTGACTGTACCTTCTATATCAAACAGCAATATTTTCAAAACTTACTAGATTTCCCCTGAGACTGATTGCTTGATTATTCAAAAATTAATTTTGAGTCTATCGAAACTGACTGGTGAATTTTTTGAACTCTGAAACTCTAAAAAACTAGCCTGAAATATCCAAAAATTGACTAAAAAAATCTCAAAACGCGAGCTAAGCCTGCTCCACAGAGCTGCTGTGCATCAATTCTGAGCAAAACCTACGGCCTACCATAAAGTTCTAGTGCGGCGCCGCACTAATCCCCTTTCTATGCTGAAAAAATCCAAAATACCTCTCCAACCTAATCTCTATTCCTTTCCAGCCCTACCCTTCATTGTCTTTTTACTTTTTCATTACCTGAAATATCCCTCACCCGATTTGCCTATAAATACCTCATCCATTTCTTCATTTCACTTACCCCTTGGATTTGAGTAGATTGCTATCCTCAAATTCTCTCTTCTTTTCCCTCTAACTACTCACCAATTAATTAATTAATCTTTTTAATTAATTAATTATCTCACCCTAATCAAATTAATTAATCTTTTAAATTAACTAAACTCTTTTTTAAATTAAAATTAATTACTCAATTAATTAATTAATTAATCACTTTTCAAAATTAAATTAATCATTTTTTCAAATCCACCCTTCATACAAATTAATTAATTAATCCACTCATCCATTTCATCACATTAATTCATATTAATTAATTAATCATTTTAATTAATTAATTAATCCCCAATCAATATAATCACTCGGTCCCGATTAAATGAAATTTCAGTCCGGTAAAACTCTTCGCTCATCAAAAATAAAGGTATCAGCTTTTTTTTTTTTCTCACAAACAAACTCAACTCTGATCAATTTCTAGACCTCTCTACTTAATCGTGATGCAAACTACGTGAATTTTGATCCCTATTAAATAGGGTACGTAGATACATTTAGAATTTAAATCTAAATCGCAAATCTAAATCTCAATCAATCACTTTTTTCTCTTTTATTTTCTAATGCAATCGATGTATTCAGTTGATTTAATTGTTTTGAAGTCAATGAGCGATTATGTGGTTCCCCTAAAATCTATAAGAACTAGAGGGAGCACTCTTTTTGGCTTGTGAATGTTTATTTCTTAAAATTTCTCATGTATTTTATAACTATGTCATGCACGTGCATTTAAATTATAATCGCAATTTATAAAATCAAATTTTAAGTCAAATTAAATTTAACAGCCAAATTTAGATTATTTGACAAAAAATCTAGTTCTCAAGTTCAACTAAGTTCGAATATTAGTGATTTTTATCTTTGAGTAAATTAATTACAAAATTAATGAATTGGAATTAATTTGGATTTTTTTCTAAATATTTTCCTAGTTAAAAAAAATTAAGGTGATAATTTCTAAAATCATTTTCAAATTCAATCAATCCCAACTCGAGGGTTCTATAGTGAATCTAAATCCAAATGAGTATTTCAATTCCGTGTAGCGGATCGTGTCGGTGCTCAAGCGAAGTCTCATAATGTATAAAAATAATATTTACAAATATATTTTATTTTTTTACATTTGCGTATTTCTCCATGTTTGGTTTATTATACTTTTTGAAAATATCATTTTATGTATTTATTTTAGTACTTCTCGTTTCTCCGTTTTTATTTCGGTCACGTGGGACTGGGAATAATAACATTTGGGCTTGGCCAAATGTTGAATTATCAATTCCAACATCTAAATTGTTTTTTGTTTTTGTGAATAATTAAAATGTTCCCGCGCATTTGATATTAATCTTTATATTGTCTTTAAGCCAACAAAATTCCCCAATTCCCACTATTTTCTTTAAATCATAAATTTATTTTAGTAAGGAGATGCTAAAACTTAAACCATTAATTTTTTTTTGTATTACTAATCAAATACTCAACTATTGTTATAATATATTATAGGATTTGATTGATATCTTTCCATGTATATGAATATTCTAGTTTTCATATTAGTATTAATTGTATTTTTCTTATTAAAAAAACTTCCTATTTCTTTCTATTCTATACTCTATATAAAGGGCTTAATACTATTGAATAGAACATATAGAAAAATTATTCTCTTCTCTATATTCTTTATTTTTGTTCTTTATAACACGTTATCAGTACGAATTTGTTCTATCATTTTTTTTCCTAAGGTTTTTTTTTTCTCTTTTTCTCATCTCGAATGACATATGAATTATATATATTCTTAAATAGATATATGCCTATAGCTTAATACGTATATATGTTCGAGATATATTTATCTTATTATGTCAATTAAATTAAATATACATTTTTTTTATGCTTTTTGATGTTGGCATAAAAACTTTGCATATATGTTTTTTTTTTTTTACCAAGAAATCATTTTTTTATTATTATTTTGATGTAACTCTTTTTTTTAGTAACATATAAAACGATTATAATAATTTCTATAATTCCTTAAATCGTTTGGATGTGACTTTTTTTTTTTTTTTTTTTTAATGCAAAACAATGGTTATGCTGCATTTCTTTTTTTTTTATGATGCATGAAATTGTTTTTTTTTAACGTATATTATCATATTATATATCTTAGTAAATTTTTTTATAGAGATATTATTTGATATTAATTAAATTCTAGTTCCTGAAAAATTAGCACTATATTTTAAATTCTAGTTCCCGAAGAAACTAGTATTATTTATAGTTTCTGAAAAACTAATTAAATAAATAATTAAGGTATAAATTTCTGAAAAATTTTGATCTAAATTCCTAAAGAACTAAGTATCCTGAAATCTAATATTCCAATTCATTAAAAAATTATTTTATATTTCTAAAAAACTAAATGCATTATCTACAAGTTTTTAAAAGACTGATTTTATTATGATCCTATATTAGATAATGTTAATTCATGGTCATTGATATCATGAGTAAGAATTATTTATCATGGATACTAAATGCTGAAATTCTTGAATTAGTCTTAATTAACTATTTATCTTATGGGATTCTCATATCGTGTTGTCGTAGTAATACAATTTGTTGATGTAAAATTGAGAGCAGCAAATTAATGTGGCATATTGCCCATTAATTTTGATTTGTTGAATATGAGATTAAGCCTAATAAGATATACATTAACTGGTGTTACTCTTTTGGATATTAAAAATTTAATGCTGCTAAAGATTTTTCATTTGTCCGAGAACCATTTGACAAGTTTAGTACTCTAATTAATCTTTGTAGGGTGAACTTCTTGTTTGCTATATTTTATCTTCCTTTAACAATATTCAATGGGTTACAAATTACAACGGATATTTGAAATATTTAATTGGTTAATCTATTATATATATATATTTCTGATGATTTTATTTTAATAAATGAACAGTATTATATATATGACATATAAATAGAAAATTCGTGTTTTTCTTTTGCATTTTTGTTGGGCATGATTGAGATGATTGGTTATAAATAATTTAGTTTATATATTATAGAGTAAACTCTACTTACACTAGGAGTATAGAATAGTTATAATGTACACTCTATATTTTGAAGACCTGAACCTATGTAATTTATTAATTGATCAATTAATACATTTGGAGTTTCAAAATCTCGTGAAATTGATAATTAACTTAAGTTTATTCAAGAGAGATCTTTACTTATACTCACGATATTTATGTCATAAATTCCTTAATGGAATTATAAATATGCCATGATAAATATGTTGTATATATATATATATATATATATTGGTTTCTCTTATTAGCAAATATAATTTGCTTGTGCCATTGCATATTATTTATTTTTGACTTGAATTCTAGTATAAAGATTGTTGTATAATTTGTCCTTAACTTGCCTTGATGCAAATATATTTTATAGTAATTGCCTTATTTTGACTTTTGAGTATAAAATTCATATTGTTTATGTGTTTGGTTTTAGTATGAAATTTAAAATAATTGAAAATTTATTACTTCATTATAAACATGAATTTATTGTAAATGATTAGATTAATTTATAAATTATCGGAGTTTTTACATGAAATTAGTTCAAATTTCTTCATTTTTCTTAAAATAGATTCAGTTTTAGATTTTTAAGAAAATCAATTTAATATTTTTATTTTATTTCCAACACAAAGACTTTGATCATATTTATACTATGTGTAAAAGGGGTCTAATGAATGAATATCTCACTATTTAAGATTTTTGTATTATCTAGAAGAGTTTTGAAAATTGATATGATCACTTGAAAGATATGATACTACTATAAACTCAATATGATTAGCTAAATCTACGCCTACAAGATTTGAAATCTATTTTAAAATATAATTCAACCATGTTTAAAATTACTTCACAGTTGAAATTGTGTGGTAATAAAGTTACATGCTCTTGTAGTAGTAGTATAAAAAGTGATTACAAATATTGTTTGTCTTCTAGTGTTTACAAAGAATAATTGCTAATGAGAAATCATTAAACAATGCCCAATAGTACAACTGCATTCTTTGAAGTGAATTCTATAATCATTTGGTAGATCATGAGAATTTTGAAAGAATAATTGCTAAAGAGAAATAATCAAACAAATGCCCACTAGTACAACTGCATTCCCTAAAGTGAATGCTATAAATCATTTGGTAGATCATGAGATTCTGAAAGAGGAACCATTCATATAGAGGACACAACTTAATTCAATATTGATGATTTTATGTAAACTCTCTAAATGAGTAATTTGTAAGGATTTTACAAGTTGTGCGTTATAATGAGTTTATTTCATTATTGTTTTATCCCTAGTATACATGCACAATATATTGTGTTGAACCTGTAGTTCAAGCATTGAACTTATAATTCAATAATTAAACCTTGAAAGTTTGGCATGAATACCATTATATATATCATACATGCTCTCCTTTGAAACTTTTACAAGGACATGATTTGCAAATTTTTAGTTGTGTCATGAATATATTAGTATCACTATCTCAATGTATGAAAATAGGTCTATAAAAGAGACTAAAAATTTATTTTGATGAGGCATATTTCTCGATATTAGGGGAGGAAAAGTACCTATAGTACTAAATAATGTCGATAAATTTATTGGAAGGAAAACTCTTTAAATAATTTTGATCCATGTATAAGTTGAAGTGAACCAGAAGTTCACAAAATAACATAGTTGCAACAAATTGCAACTTAACTGTCAAATACATTTATAGATGCTAAAAGAGTGGCAAAGTCTCATATTACAGCTGCTAATACCCTAATAAGGATTGTGGTTCAGTAAGGGTTGTGGTTCCAATTACAAATAGAAAATTAATCAATCTCACTACACGCCAAAAGCATAGATAGTAAATTGGAACTAAAGATAAAAATCCATGAAAAAGAAAAGCAGCGTCACTCATAAAATCTCCTGAAGAGAAACCTCCTGAAAAGGAAGATCTCAGTCAAAGAGCTATAGCCAATTATGAGACACAGACTGAGACAACGGAAAATTAGATCCTACATATATGGCTTCTAGAGTTGATAATTATATAAATAAAAACTATGAGATCTCAATTATTTTTGTGATGTAAGAGAAAGAGTTGATAGAAATTTAATTATCATCGACGATGAATTTGCCTCAACAATAGCTCTTGTTATTTCAAAAGAAAATCTAGATTCAGAATTTATAACTATAACTGAATAATAGTATAAATATGATTGATCATCATGGAAAGAGACAATTAAAGTAGAGCTACACTTGTTCTATTATTAACTATGAGAAAAATAATTCTTTTATTATGGAAATGATCATGTTCCATTATTAGATTTGTATGGCAGTTAAAGAAAGGCTTGATATATGCCTTATGAAAATAATATTTATATGAGAGTCCTAGAAGGACTAGAGATATCAGAAATGAATATATATTAAACAAGTGACATATATTTCATCAAATTACAAAAGTCCTTGTATGGATTAAAGCCATAACATGTAGTGTAATTATTTGAGTAAATTCTTATTGAAAGAAAGATATGTGAATAATACACTATGTCCATTTATATTCATAAAAGACCATAGAATGGTAGATGTTATTGTTGCAGTATATGTTGATGATTTAAATATTAGTGTGACTCCTAAAGAACTCAAACAAGTATGTATCTATTTGAAAAGTAAGTTCGAAATGAAAAATTTAATGAAATTTTGTATCGATCTGCAGACCGATTATTAAGGAGTCCTAATACACCAGTCTATTTATGTGGAAAAGGAACTTTGTATGGATAAATCTTTTCCTTTAAATATACTAGCAGTGGTCCTCTCACCTGAAGTGAAGAGATACCCTTTTAAACCTAAATAAAATAACAAAGAGCTATTTGGTCTTGAAATACCATATATAAGTGCTATAGGGGGCACTCATGTATATTGCAAATTGCATTAGGCCTGAAATTACTTTTGTAAGAAAAATTCATAGCTAAGTATAGCTCTGCACCTACTAAAAGATATTAGAGTGATGTAAAAAGTTATCTTCAATATACTATTGATATTATAATTCGTATTTGAAATTGGTCTATATGTGAATATTGGTTATTTCATTAGTTTCCATGATGATAGATCTTAGACTGGCTATGTATTCACTTATGGTGGTACTATAATTTTATAAAGATTTTTATGGTCCTGAAGTACCTCATTAAAAGATACTTCCATTATATTTTGAGAATAATGCAATTTGCATTGTATAAATTAAAGGTGGTTATATTAAGGGTAACGAAATAGATATAAATTTCACCCAAATTCTTGTATATACATAAACTCTAGAAGAGATATCCACCAAATTTGCTTGAGTGACAATCTAATAGACTTATGTACTAATTCTTTACCTAATGTGGTATTTAAATGGCATTGTTTCATCAATTAGTATACATCATGTTAAAATCTGTCCTTATCAGGGGGAGCGAATTAGTATATTATTGTATTCTTTTTTTTTAGTCAAGTTTTTATCTCACAGAGTTTTCTTAGACAAAGGTTTTAATGAGACAATATGTGCAATGGCAAAATAGCATATGAAATGTACTCTTTTCCTTAGCTATGTTTTTTCTCACAGGGTTTTCTAACAAGATTTTTAACGAGGCATATTCATAGCGCAAGTAATATTTTAAGGGAGTACTATAAATAAATCATTTTATGTGGATATTACTTAAACATCATTAAGTATACGGTTTGACAACTTGACAGATTTGTTTACAAAGGCACTCCCTATAACCATATTTGAAAAATTAGTCAACAAAATTGGCATGCACTAATTAAGAGATATTTGATAGAAATCATGTTTTCATAAGGGGGAGATTTTAGTACACTGTACTCTTTTCCCCTTAGCTTATGTTTTGTCCCCTTGGGTTTTCCTGGCAAGGTTTTTAACGAGACAGTGTTATACCATAAATCTCTACAAGAATAAAGTATTTTTTTTCCTTCATTGAGATTTTTTCCTACAGAGTTTTTCTTTAGTAAAGTTTTGACAAGGCATGTTCTTTGTAAAAGACGTCAAGGGGAAGTGTTATAATATGTTATAGGATTTGATTGATGTCTTTCCATATATATGATTATTCTAGTTTTCATATTAGTATTGATTATATTTTCCTTATTAGAAAAGTTTCCTATTTCTTTCTATTATGTACTCTATATAAAGGGTTTAGTACTATTGAATGGAAGATTTAGAAAAACTATTTTCTTCTCTATATTTTTTGTTTTTGCTTTTCTTCATTATATTTATAACAACTGTTAAATTATGATAATGTTTTAATTACTCATTAATTAATTTTTTTATGAATTTTTATTTTTAATTAAAATATTGGTTAATTTATATATATTATATTAATTAATTAATAATTTTGTTTTCCAATTTGAAAAAACAAAATACTTCATAGTAATATAATTATAGGAGACAATACTCTAACTTATATATTTTTTAAATTGATATATCCACCTATTATCAAATTAAACTTTTTAAGAAGGCATATTATTTGAGTAGAAGTTAAATATGAACTAGATCCGACACAGATTCAGACTCATTATTGGACCGTAAATTGACTTATAAGGGTGATTCAAATTCCGATCATAATTAGTTTCGAGTCTAATTTTGGATTAAATTGAATTGATTTTATGAATTTTGGCTTGAAACTAGTCAAAAAATCCGAGAACAGGCCTACTTTTAGTATAATAAAATTAATCATTCTATCAGAGGTAATTATAAAATGCAAAATTCCTTTGTAGCTTTTAATTTTGACTAAATTGGTTATTATTTTTCTTTAACAGTCCTATTGAAATTTTGTATTTATAGAGCTATCCTATTCAACTTGATATATAAAATTCTAATACATTATACGTTCAAAGGCAAAATTATACTCAAAATATATTACAAGTGGTACAAAATTTTGGAACCAATGTATGCATACTGTGTTAAAGTTAATGTCACAAGACTTAGTTCAAATGCTTACTTTTTTTTTTTTTCTTTTTTTTTGTGAAGGGTTCAACATTTTCTTATGATCCAAATGCAGGTCAACATGCTCTTTTTTAGGTGCCTAATGACTTCATCAAAATTTTAGGATAAGCTTATAGCAAGGGATATATGAATTTTTCTAAAAATATTGATCTGACATGATGTTTTTCATTTAGCTGAGTAGGGATTAGACTATAGAAAAGCTTTATTCATTGATTTTTTTAATCATACATAATGTTATATTTCATAATTGAATGAATTCTTAAAAATTCAATACTGTGATTTACTCAATTACATTATGTTTTTCAATGCTGTTTTTCCTCATTTTGACTTGATTATTATTGAAAAAGATGAATAAATATATTAGCATTTGAGTAATTTATATATTTCTATCTAAACTTATGCTAACTCAATGAGCAAATAGAGATTTAAACTTATTGTTGAAAATGGACTTGACTTGTAATATAGTAGAAAGTTCAAATAGTACCGGAAGTTTGATGATAAAAAGAATTTTTTACGTAATAAAAAAAAAAAGAAAGGTTAGATAATAAGGACTAAAGAATAAAAAGTGAATTAACAAAGACTAAATAATAAGTTCAAAACTTCTTCAATTAACAATACAATATGTTAAAGGCTAAGAATGCATTTAATAAGTCATAATAAAATAAAATATAATCAAATTAATTTTTAAAATAAATTTAAATTAAAATTTATTTTATTATATTACATTATATTTCATTACGATCTACTAAATACTTCTTAATAATAATTTTATAAAGTTAGCGATACCGACAAGACACAGTACAATAAATAGAGGGTTGAGTAGCATTATTGTACCCTACGAACCCTTATCAGGTGGCTCATGAGGGCTTGCCTTGTCATATTCCAACATTTCAATAATGCTATTTTGTTTTTGTGCGCAAAATGTTTAGGCATTTGGCTTGATACTTTTCACATCTGTTCTTGCATATATAATCTCTTACCGAAGTATTTTTTTTTTATTAAAATAAAGTTAATTTTTAAGGCTTAATCTAAATAATTAAAGTTCTGGATAAAAAATTAACTTATAAAAATTATAAATTATAAATGATATGCACGTCAAATATGTTAATTATAATATACCATTACATATCACGATTTAATTTTTCGAGATATGTGACCAGCATTGAGATACGGAAAGCTTAAGGCTACTAGTGTTTACAGTCAGCCTAAAATAATTTGACCACCAATAGAAATAATACATAGATAATATAATTTCAAAAATATTATAAATCATATCTCATGTCAACTCTATCTGCCGACAGAATAGCCAGTTCTCGTCATATCATAAACAATGATTTACAATAAAAGTGCCACAATAATTTACAATAAAGGCGCCAATATCATAAAGAGCTATCAGCATAGAGTTTCACAATAATACAAGCCACAATTACTATAATTGCAGAATTCTAAGGTATTATTACAAATAATTACACATCCCATAAGCTCTATCGAAAGAGGAGAAAGAGACCGACCTCAACAAAGATTATAACTTTAGGCTCAACCTGTAACCTGAAAAATAATAAGGAGACAGTGGGGTGAGCATCTTAATTCAATGAATGATACCACTAAAATGCTGACTTGGTGAATAACACATACATATGTATGATATGCAATTATGTCACCCGCAGCAATCAATCACTATAAAACATGCAAGGATGAAGTTCAGTCCACGAGAAACCACATCTAATATCAAACTGAGGGAGCCGATCCTAAAATGATGACTCTCTTAATCCAATAAGCTATCTCTTATATCCAAGGGGTCCGGCCGTCACTGGTCTATACCACGCAGCCCCTGACCTGACTCGATAGTGGCCCTGGCGATGAACAGGCCCAACCCAACATCCACAAGTCATAGCTCATTTTCTCGATCTCATCATAATCTCATCCATAATCATATCATATCCATAAATCCTAAGTGATTTTTGTATCATCCTGTCTCCCTCCAACATACACAAAAAATATGCAGCACATAATCAAAATATCAAACACAACCAGATGTTAAGATAATCGTGGCACAATGTATACATTCCATGACATAGGCATAAGTATATAATTATATTCATAAATACACTCAATGCAATGCACGATTAACAGGAAAGTATATTAGAAGTATCACTCACAGTACGAAAGAGCATAACTGAAAATTCATGGACAATGGCTTGGGGGCAGCCAAAGGCGCTCCAGAGATGATCTATATAGTGAAGTAATACAAGGTTATTAAGAATATGAATATAATGATAAAGTAAATAATCATTTTCTATTTAGGACCGCCTAATCTCCCCCAAAAGATAATAACTTTCTAATGA
>CANTUT010001828.1:10000-43213 GCA_947687605.1 Reutealis trisperma | reverse complement strand
GTCTCGCTTTTCCGCCTGTTTCAATACATATTTTCAGCTTGCGATCTATTGCAGCTACCTGGTCACTCTACCACTCAAGGCACACCATCGGCTGCCTTTACTGAAAAACTGATTCAAACGAATCATGCTTCTTCCGGTTGCTCACTGCGCGGGGTCAGAAGGAAGGTAGGAGGCATCCCCCGGGCCTTCCCGAGGAAAGAAATGCAGCTTTCTTTGTCGAAGCTACTAGCTACTTCCTCACCATCAAAAGGTATTGAATCATCAGCCTAGAATGAAATAAACTTAGGGAAAAGGACCCTATTGCCTCATCCACACAGGTCAGGTCACCTAGCTAGGGGCATCTGGAAAGGGTCATCCCTTGCAATTCAATTGGGAAATGTTTCACGCAATAGCGTGAAAGAAGTCCTACTAAGCTAAAGAAGCAGAAGAAGTTGCGGAAGAAGAAAAAGGGGCCGGTTTCTCGAGTGATAGTGATTTCTTATTTTGGGTTATCTGACTGTCCTCATTCTAGTTGGTAGGCGTGCGAGTAAGAGGGTAGTAGGCGAAGTTATATGAATTGAATGGGACTTCAGCTTCGACAATCGTATCCTCCCTCCAGATGAAATTGGTGGAGTGGGCAAGGCAGAGAAGACAGGAAAACACAAGATCAAACTTCAGCATTTCCATTACCAGCTCCAGTAAAGGAAGCATTTCCAGTGAATAAGAACTTGAATTGGAATTGGGTCGGGCTAATCAATGGGGCAAGTCTCCGAGGAAGGGTCTATGCCCCCTGTTTACAAAACAAAGCATGTCTCTCTTTCTAGACGCAATTCAATCAAACTTTCTACATCTCTGTGAAGAAAGAAAAGTAGGCGCTTTTAAGGCCAGTGTGGAGTAGCTAGAACGGATGGGAGGTAATTCGTCCTACATTGGGTGGCTTGCTAAAGCCTTGTGTTCGTTTCAGTGACCTGGAGTCTTCGTTTGGGAAATCTCCCTCTATGAACTACGGAGGAGGAAGGATTTTATGTAGGAGCAGAGTGGAATCTGGAGCAGGGTATCAGGTTCAGACGACCTCAAACTGGATAGAGCAGGATTGGTGGAACCTGTGGTCGTCTCAAAAGAGAAAGAGGTGCAGACGTCCCAACATGAGGTGTTCCAAAAGGAACTTAAGAGGATCGATGTAATTGAGACTGGAAAAAGGTCCGCTCTTATAGAAGAGCTACAGAGGCGGATGCGGATTCAGTCCGAGCTAAGTTCATAGGTCTTGCCTAAAAAAAGATCTTTTATAGAAAAATAGAGCACTGACCTAAACTAGACCTCTTCTAAGGCAGAAAGAAGGTCAACCTCACCTCAGGTAATCTCTCAATTACATCGACCCTCTCCTTATATCGAGCATCTTCAAACCTCTCCCTATGCTTCACAAGGTGATACAGGAGGAATGGCAGAAGAAAGACAATTCCTTTCATGGAATTGAATGAATTAGCATTTATTTATCTCGCTCCGGGAGGCATAGCCTAGTTCTTTCGTACTCAAGCCCAAGCAGGGGAAAATGGTATACTCCTCTGAGATAGGATCCGGGAATATGTTCTTTTCAAGTTGAAAGGAAGAAGACGGCGCTATCGAATCCGTTCTTCGCGAATCCGCATTAGCGCAAATCCAAGATTTTCGGAGAAAAAGGAGTAAGCGTAGCTAAACAATCCGCATCTGGCTTGACTGCTGGAAAGGCTTGGTGAGCGACAGAAAGTCTTCTTTTTCTTTGTAGCGGGTTAGGTCTGTTCCGAGTGAACTGGCTAAGAAGATTGACCGGCTGGGGGAACTGCTCTGAGGGCTTCGGCGCGGGGAGTAGCGGGTTGCGGAAGAGTTCCTACTTTCTTTGCTGTGCCTACTGACTGTGCTGATGGTTCCTACTCTGACTAAGGCTCGATGTAATTGAGACCAACGGGAACGAGCGTAATCCTTGGAGCGAGATAAAGAGAGGGGTGTAAGGTGTAAGTGAGTTTCTTACAATCCGATTCCTGATTGAGGACTCCAGGCTAACATTCTGTACAAAAGATCTTTGGTGTGAAGGTCCTGCTTCATCGCTTGCTACCCTTGGGATCGAAGAATTCACCGACGTGCCCTCCTTTTCGGACTTCAGCTGAAAGACCTAGGAGATTAGACAGTATGGAACCGGAGCCAAGAGCTACACATATGCATGGGTGTACCCTCACGTAAGCGAGCCTCGCTCTCTCTCCTTTGTTTTGTTACCGGGCTGCTGATACAGAATAAAATAAGTCTTTGCTTTCGTGTTCGTGATTGATATTTTTTATGCGGGCATTAATAAACCGATCGGAGTAGCTCCAAGCACAATCATCACTGGCTTGTTTTCGTTGAGTTCCTTGGCTCTAGCACGGCCTAGAATTACCCTTGGATTTATAAGGTCCCCGTATACGAGCAATTTTGTGGATACGAAGGGTAAGTGTTCGGCTAAGAAGGAAGTCGTGGGTCTCAGCCTACTAGAAGGGCAAGCGCCAAAAGCCTGAAAGCACTGAAAAGGCTGCCCTCCTCTCGCTGTACACGACGATGAGTGGCGCATAACGGTTTCATACTTTGCTTTGAGTATTTGATCACTTCTTGGTGATCATCCTTTCATAGGCGGATTCTAACGGCAAACTGGAACCAGCACGCAAGGCGGGTGCTTGTCCAACAAAGCGTCATGAAAACCAAGATGTAGGCTCGCCTCCAGGCGAGGATATCACAATGGAATTGAGAGTCAGCGAAAGATCAATTCCTCCCTTCTCTCTACTTTAGCATTCAATGGAGCTGATGGATGAGGTATGCTTCACCGACCCTTGCGAAATTCCCCTAGTCTCGGTCTTTTTATCCTTCTAGTGTGTTCGTGTATTACTTGTACTGCTTTTCAGTGATGGCAATTAGAAAGGGTCTGATATTTCTTATGTTATTCTTTCTAGCTCTACCCGCGGGGAAGCCCCAGTAGCCTATCCTCTTTGTAGCTTGAGGATGTAAAAAAAAAGGTCGTTCTTGTCCGTTTTGTCTTTCTCTGAGAGCGAGGGTTGTAGGTGTAGAAGCAGTCTTGTAGCCTTTAGTCGTCTAAGAGCCATTTCGGTATCGTGCTAGTAAGGTAAGCGGCTTGGCAGCTGTCGATTCTGTTAGCATTCAAAGTCTTGGATTGGTCCATTCGTTAAGCATTGGAATCGGGACATCTCTTTGCCTGCTATTCCTTCTCTTTCTGTCTATCCCCTATCATTTTTCTCTCTTAGCGAGTGAAGTAGCTCGACTGTTAGGGAGAGGAGAACTTTGATTCAGGTAGCTCTATGTTGCTACGGTTGGTTCTGTTCTGTAATCAACTACCTGGGGCTGTCGGTTTAGAGCAAGCAAGGAAAGGTAAGAATAGATTAGATCGATCAAGACAGGTAGCTAGGTAGTTAGTTCTTCCTATCCGACTAGTAGGAAGCCGCAGCTATGGAACTAACAGAATAGATAGAGCGGAAACTGCAACCGATATATCCGCTGCTATTATCCGCTCTTAGGTTGCAGTTGCTCTTTGAGTTCTCTCTTTCTTTATGGGTCTTCCCAGGCTTCTAAAAGGTTAGATCAAGATAGGACAGATAAGAATGGTATTAGATGGCTGTCTTCTTCTTTCCTTTGGGAGTAGGTATGGGTGGGGCACGCTTCTTTCAGGAGACTTCGTAGCTCTCTCTCTTGCCTTCGGCTTCTTTCCGTCTGTCAACTCCTCTGATGGCAACTCCTCTTCATAATGAACTCAATCGGATGCTGCTTCTCAATGTAATTCTTTCCCTGAAGCTGTGGAATCGGCTAACTGCTGTCTATTTCTCGTGAGCTAATAAGATAAGAGTTAACGAGTTTAGTTGGGATTCTTCCTCTGCTGCGGGATCGGGCGGGATAAAGCCTTCCTTCCTTCAGGGCCTATCTGATTCCGATATTAGCGCAATCAATTCAGAAATCCTATCAAAATAGAAGAAATAGCGGTAGCAGCTACAGGAGATATCGGATTATCCGTCGAGTGACTTCTATCCTTCTTTGTTCTTCTTGCATTCCAACTCCCTGGTTCTGTCAAACCAGCTCCTAAACTCCCTCTACTGTTTTAATGCATCTCCGCTCCCTCTACTTCATACCTTTCTCGTCCTTCTCCTGTGAGCAGCCA
This sequence comes from Reutealis trisperma, assembly GCA_947687605.1. NCBI lineage: Eukaryota > Viridiplantae > Streptophyta > Magnoliopsida > Malpighiales > Euphorbiaceae > Reutealis > Reutealis trisperma. Next base: position 39,069 of record CANTUT010001828.1, on the reverse strand, counting down.
GGCAGCATCAAGGGAATTAGGCTTCCTTTCTCTGGGAAAAGACTCGTCGAAGCCCTTAACTCGCTTGTTCATTAAGAATGGATATTTCCCAAACATACCTGCGGAAACTACAAAGAACAACAACTAAAAGGAGGAAAAAGAGATCATCAGGGTAACGGGAAGGCCAGAACCTACTTTCAAAGCATCTTCTTTTTAGAGTGAGGCAAAGGATAAAGAGTAGAGTAGAGGTCGGATTGAGTTCATTATCTGGAATTTGTCTCATTAATAAGCTGGGAGTAGGCGAACTCTTTCTGAAAGAAGAGGAACGAGAACGAAGAAGAAAAAGAACGAACATGAGTGAGCTAACCTCTGGATGCTACCTTTCTGATAGCTGCTCTTTCCTTTTATTAATGTGAGTTGAGTAGATGAAGAGCAAGGAAGTGGAACGATTAAAAAGGGCAGCTACTTGCATTCGAGATGCTTGGAAGACTTGAGTGGATAGCAATGAAAGAAGAGAGAGATGAGCTAGTCCAGCAGATGTAAGGAGGATTAGGATTGCTTCTCTTACGCAATTAACTCAATTGCATCGACGAGCCTTCCTTTTGCCTTTCTTTCCCCGACTTATCTGACTGACAATGCAAAGAAGAAGAAAAAGAATTGAGCGTCAGATGAGATGCATTTCCTAAGGAGGTAGCTCACCTCAATGAGTTCAGTAGATGATGAGTGCAATGATTCTTTAATTAACATGGCTAAGAGTTCGAAGCCTAGAGAAATGAGTGGAACAAGAAGGGTAGCACAGACAGAGTCTGAGATGCGGGAAAGAGATCCAGTGAGAAGTAGCTAAGTAGCTAGAAGTTGATGAGCGGACTCATTCCTTTTATAGGCTGTTGCTAATGAACTGGCAGAAGTGCCAATAAGAAGAGCTGGAAGGGAAAGGCAGAGTTGATTCTTTGAGTTCCCTGGTCCGGAAAGAAGGGTAGCTATGAGATTTATAGATGTGCAACCCTCACCTTTCTTTAAGATAGGGATGGCACAGATAAAGAGGGAGATGAGCTTAGGAGTTAGCTGGCTGGCAGAGATCAAGAGAGGGCTAGGGAAGGGGTTGCTAGGAGTTATGAGTGCGCATTAGAGACTTGTTCTCATTAGCCGGGAAGTCTATTGGAAAGAGTTAGTCGGATTGAGATCCAGTTCGGAAGATAAGGAGTGAAAGAAGAAGCTAGAGAAGTGAGTGCACTAGATGTGCAACTAGAACTAGAAGAGTTACGAGTGGAACCACTAATTCTTTTAGTTAGCTGTCTGGGAATTAATTGGATTTGAACTCATACGCACGCATTAAATAAAGAATTGATAGAAATCCATACGCAGGTAAGGAAAAGAGAGAGGCAGGTAAGGTGGGAAGGGTAAGAGGGGGAAGCTAGAATGCCTTTACTCACTGGAATTGTTTTAGCATGGGAACTCCTTCCATCAAGGAGATGGGCAATTCAACTGACAGTGAGAAGGAGCGCTAAGATGCTACCCTACCTTTCCGATTTGTTCTCTTACTTACGGAATTCACTCTCATTGATTTGATTGGATGAGCGCACCCCTTGCCTTAAAGAATAGAAGTGCAACAGAACGGAGATGCAAGAGAAAGAGTCAGATTTCTTTCTTCACTTACGCAACTATTAATAAAGAGTATAGGTCGGATTGAAGTGGAAGGAATTTGCTTGGTTTGGAAGCGGTAGGGAAAGAGATGGGAAGGAAGTCAATGGATTGATGCTAACTCCCACTAGGGAAGCCCTAGATGGCATTGATGCCTTAACTAAGTGAAAGAGTTACTCGTGCATTATGACTTCTTCTTTTATTGGCACAGATGAATCAGTCAGACTAGGGAAGCGCAGACAAAGAGGAAGACTTGGAGTTAGGATGCTAGGAGCTAGAAGGAGAGTTCGTATGCGCATGGAAAGAAATGAGTTGATGAAATCCATAGGCAGATGTGCAACAACTAATTCAGTTGCCTGGCAGAGAGGGGGGAAGATAGGAGTTCAGTAGATGATGAGCGGACTGGGATGAGAGAGTCAGCCCGGTAAGAAGAGAGCAGCTAGTAGTAGCTACCATGCATTAGTTGCTAATTAGAGATTTCTTCACTTAGCGCAATTTCACTAGCATCAGAGGTTAGCAGTGAAGTAGCTGTTAGCATGGAGTGACTGGAAAAGAAGTTCAAGAAGAATGCCTCCTATTTCTTTCTTGATTAGCTGGTAAGAAAGTATAGGCAGAAGTGCAACTAGAGAGGAGGAGATTCATTCACCTCCTTTTACTCTCCTGGCACTTAAGAAGTGTTCTGATTTGAACACGAAAGCGAAGGGAATAGGATGAATTAAATTACGCTTTCTTCGGTAAGGGGCTTTCCGGGGCTGATTCAGAGGAAGACAAAGATGTGCTGAAAGTTCACAGAAGCCAACTCGAATAGATAGAATAGAGATCGGACCTTTGGGAAGTTAGCCCGTTGGGTGCCGTGTAGGGCTCGAGGGTATAAAGAAGGAAGGCAAGAAGGTTAAGGCACTGAGGGGTAATGGTAGGAGAGAGACGTTTGGTCGGATGTAGCTTTCTTCTTTCGGAAGCACGCAACCAAACTGAACGCCAGCGCTTTCAACTGGGAAAGTCTCCGTCTCTAGCCAAAGACCCGCATTCAAGCCATAGGATTGAAAGCCCAGGGAATGAAAGAAGTTACTCTACCCTACGTCGAACAAGAGTTGGCCGGGTCAGAATTTCAATTATGGATTTATTTCCCTTGAGAAATGACGTAAGTGATAGATGGAATCGTTCAGTAGGCTAATCTTGACAGTTGAAATTTTCGATTGAGAAAGCGGCAGGCCCAAAGAGCTCTACAGTAGTGCCTTGCGAGGTCGTAGAGCCGGTAACCCTCGTTCGCCTAAGATCGAAAATGCTCTGTCTGTGATTGAGACTTCAGACTCTGTCACGCTAGCTATATGCTTAACACATGCAAGTCGAAGGTTTAGTGCTAACGATGGCTATGAATCGCGTGTATACGAAAGGGCTAACTTAACTTCCTTAGCCTTAGCTGACTGGGCTTTCAGATTCTTCAGCAAGAATGGAGAGTAGAGTGTAGTGCACTGAAGTGTACTGCTACATTCGAAAGCGCACTCACCAATCAAACTAGAAATTTCTTAAGATAAGAAAGCGTAGAAAAGAAAGGTTTTGATTCACCTATGAATTAGTTCCAAGAGCCGGCTAGCTCAATCAAAGAAAATGGAATTCAGTGATTGAGATAGCGACAAGTTAGAGCTGAGAGGACGCACCCATTCCCGAAGCAAGTTAACCTAAGGGTTCTAAGTCATGTAAAGATCAACCACTAGAGGGCTATTTAACATAGTCCGGGTTGGCTTAAAAAGGATGGGAAGGTGAGTGGAAGGCTCTGTGCTGGTCTCACCATGGAAGAGATCCATAATGAAGGGCACTCACGCTCTAAGATAAGAGAGGAGAGAGGAAGTAAGCGTATGAGCAATCAAATCGTTTACTTGATTGATATGGGTTGTGTGAACAGCTAAGTGAAATTGGGCATCCTATCTCTGACTCACTTATGCTGTGTCATGCCTATAGAACCCGAAGCTTTCCTTATGACCTCAACTGGGGCAGGAGCCCTATACCTGTCAAAAGCAAGAGAGAAGGATTCGAATGCTCAATCCACCAGGACCTTTAGCACATCCCGTATCTCTTGTGGAGTCCTTGGCGCGAAGAAGTTCTTCTCCTCGGGAAAGAAGAAGTCAAATGCAAATGCTTGAATCAATGACTTGTAAACGAGGGGTTGAATAATCAATCATTTGAAAGTAAAAGAAGGGCTTGGAAACTTATTGTTTCGCCCCTCTCGTGAATTCAAAAATGAGTGTGGAATGGATGAGAGCCTTGTGGGTGCTTGAATACAGGGCTTGACTCAGCCTTGACCTCCCTCGCTCAATTCGAGAGAAACCCTTCCTAAAAGGAAAGCATGTAGTTCTACTCAATAAGAGATCATAAGGATTCAGTTTAGGCTCTATGAAGTCAATCAGGAGTCGCTTGGCTAATAGGATTGGAGTCAATTACATCGAACCTCTCCCTATCGGTCTCACTTCATTTTCTTTCTATGGTTCGACTTTATCCTCCGAGCTGAGTCTCACACCAGAAGGTCTATAGGAGCTTAGTACGCTATTCAAGACATTGATAGATCTTAATGGTCCATAACACCTCCGAAGGTGGCAGACAGAAGGCTCGATGTAATTGAGAGAGCAGATACCTCTCTCGGGCTAGGCTCTATTGGATTGGGCGAAGCTTCAGGTTTGTTTTCACCCTAGAGTAGAGGGCTTACGCTGTGTAGTCTCAATCAGAAGTTGGATGCATCATTCTTGGATATGGAAGGTACCCAACTAGGAACGTTGAAGAGTGGGCATGCGGGCAAGTAACTTATGAAACTTGGAGCTATTCCTGGTCTTCCACCAGAAGTTGACTCATCAGTTGAAAGAAATGTTGCCGTATCTATTGATACAGCTTTGCCCTCATCTGTTGAAAGCAAGGAAGTTGCACCCAGGATGTCTTCACCCATGTATTGATAATGAGAAAGTCGGATACCCTTCTCCCTCACTTCTATTAGGATAATTACTTGTGTACTAATTGAGCTAGCCCTACGGTTTGAAGATAGAAAGGAAGTACGAGTTAACACAGGCTTTTCACTCAGTGGTCGTACCATCAAGGGAGTGAGGTCGAAAGACTTCCCAGGACGGAGGCTTTATCTGGACATCTAATCCATGCAGGTATGCCAAATAACTTTATCTTTATATTATAACGAAAAAGGGAAATTGAATTGAACAAACGATGTATAAGAAGAAGCGGCTTTTGAACGAGAAATGGAGATTGGGAAGTAAGAAGTGAGAGGGGAGAAGGAAAGAGCACAGCTAGCTAGATAGGCATTAGCTCGAGAGAAGAGAGGGACATGAGCGCGCGAAGCCCTAGCTAATGAACGAAAGAGCGCGCCTTACCTTGCTCTTGAGTTGAGCTGCAAGCTTAGAAAGAACTAGTAGCAAGTTTCCAAAAAGAACCTAGAATCTTAGAATCTTATTTCACCGAATACGATTAGAAGTTGTTTGAACTCCTACTCCTAGACCGGAGAATAGCTTTCTTGTTCTTCAACCTGCGGAAAAAAGCCGATAGTAGTACAGTAAGTGACGTCTTCCTCTTTAGCGCCACGCATAATTGGCTCGCGGAATGGCAGAAGGAAGAAAACCCGAACGAAAGAAAGCTGACCATGAGTTCCAATCCACCTTAGTATCTTCATCTTTATGCCACATCGCAGCCTACGCTTGAAAGCGGGAATTAGCCCAAGTGAAAGGGGCCCGCCTCGCCATTCCCTTCCCCTTTGCCTTTGTAATGTTGTTTATAAAAAAATTTCTAAGGTCCTAGCTAATAGGCTTAAACTGGTACTACCTGAGGTTATAGCCCCAAATCAAAGTGCCTTTGTACCGGGTCGATTAATTTCTGATAACATCATAGTGGCTTTTTGAAACCATGCACTTCTTGAAAAATAAGCGAGGGGGGAAAGTAGGGAATATGGCTTTGAAGCTGGACATGAGTAAAGCTTATGATCGGGTGGAGTGGGTCTTTTTGGAGCGCATAATGCTTGCTTTGGGTTTTGATAGGAGATGGGTTTTCTCTAATAATGAAATGTGTGTCAACTGTTACTTACTCTGTATTTCTCAATAGAGAACCAAAAGACTCTTCCCTCGAGAGGTCTCCGCCAAGGTTATCTTGCTAGATATCCCCTTATCTTCTTTCTATCATATGGATGCTGCAAGGATAGCACTAGAAGGCATGGAACTAGCGCATTCGCGGACGATTTGTTATTCTTCTCTCGTTCCACGCCTTCGTCAGCTGATGCTATTCACAGCATTCTCAACTCCTTCAGCAATAACTCTACTGGCCGTTATGGTAATACGAGATCTCATTGTTCTTTTTTGCTCCTTGAGTGAGAGTCGTATTTGAAGTAAAGGTGCTTTTACTAAAGAGCAAGACTAGGTGCGCTAGCGCACCCAACAAAGAAAACGAATTAATACTTATTTGAATACAACACATAACAAGAAGTACACAAAAATAATAAGTATACAAACATAAAGGTAAACAAAGAACTACAATAAAAGAAGAAGAGGAAAAAGTTTTATTGAACTAATATTTGATACATGAGGAATTGTAAATATCTGGACACACCACACCTTACAAGACTTATGCTCACTACACTCTTGATCAGAAATTCAACAACTCCTCACAAGTTATACAACTCTAAGACAGACACAGACTGCAAAGACGAAACTAAAAACTTTCAACTACGAAGTGAGGGGTGACGTAGATGACAGTGCCATTGAAGAGCTGAAGCACGAGAACCCAAATAACATAGGTACAAGCCACCAGATTCACGCCCGCTAATAAATCTTATTCTTCTTCTTTAGATCCTGAAATACACAATGAAATACACAATAAGTAGGATAGAAAGTTACGGAACACTGAAGTAACTTCGTTAATTTACTAACAGATAGACGGAAGAGACTGTAACTACTTATTTTCCTCTTCTAGAACTAAAAAGAGTCGATCTCCCGTTGGTCGCCTTGGTGCCCGTGGGTGACCGCCTGCACAATTAGCTCTTGCTGTTCATTTCGCAGCATTTGTAGCCTCCTCTGCTTTTCCCTTATGTTCTCTCTGGCAGCGAAAATGCGTTCTTCTGCCTCTGCAGGATCTCTTGCTCTAACATTTCTCAAAAAGAGGTTTAGCGCTCTACGACGCTCTTGAATTTCATTTTGCAGTTGCCCCATTTCGGCAGCAATTGCAGAAAGCCTGTTTGTAACAGCCATAGCCATACGTGCTATTACTCAATTTTTTTGATTTGAATTTGATGAAGACACTTATCGAGCCTCCATTTATAGAGTGGTAGAGGAATCTCGCCATGCGTCACGAATTAGATGGCAGGCACAATTCTTACTAGTTCTCCGCACTACTTTTATGCAGTTGAAGACTATCATGCCTTTTTAATGAAAAAACTGGCTACCTTGCGGAGCAAACAAAATCTCCCCAAATCACACTGCCTGTATGAACAAACAAACTTTGTACAACCAGCTTACGTGGAAAAGATTCCATATTCTATGCCAATAGACTCGTGACATCCATGTACTGAGTCGTCAAATGAGCCACGTTAAGAAAGCCCAAGCTTATACGCATTGGCCCACAGGGTGCCCCAATAGGGCCCGAATGAAAGACCCAAGCCTACATGAACCATCACAAAGAAAGTCCTACAAATGAAGACTCGGGCCTGTTTCGATGAAACCTCGATGAAAGCCCACAGAAGGGCCAAATCAACACAACAAGCCTACCCATCATCAAAGCAAGCCAAAATGCAAGAAGTCCCGCTGGATCTATCCAAATTCAAAGCCCGTCAAAGGTGGCTCCTCACATGAAATCATGCAAAGGATCCGAGCCCATCTATCTCCTACATGAAAGGATCTGAGTCCATCCAAATAGCCCAGAAAATTACAGCCATCAAAAGGCCTAAGCCCATCTAGCCTCGGCACATCCAAATGATGTTCAGCGGTCTAAACCCAAGTAGCTGTGGCCCATGATCCAAGGGACCCGCAACCAGTCAATCATGCTATTCTTACCTTCCCCTTCGATTCCGCTTCTGCAGCAGCATAGTTTCTCGTCCCTTGATGCCCGCAGCTCAATCTGTTTTGCAGTGATGGACGGCGCAAGAATCCGCGGGCTTTGTTGTTGTTGCAGCGGTGGCAGTGCTGCCGCTTCTGCTCTTTCTCGCCTTCCTGCTCGCTCCCTCGGGGCCGGGGCTGCTTTTCAATCCAGCTGCAGTAGTAAACTAAAAGGCTTGTTCCGTCTGGCCCGAATCCGCTCCATCACTAGTATAGTGGAGGCGTGAACCATATGTTATGTGTATTGCAATGAATGAATGCACGAGCACAAATAATGAGAAAACCAGCCCCCGTTTATATGTGGGCTCATTTCATAACGTATTTTTTAATAAAGAACCGCGCTCCTAGTTAGTGTAACGTAGGTGTCTTTCTCGGTTGATGGATGGGATAAATGCCTATATCGCTTTGTAATGTTATTGTCATGTTGATGTTATATTAAAGAATATAATCTCAAAAAGTTGCTCAAGACTTAGTCCCATTCTTTATAATTGTCTTTCTCTTACTGTGTAAACGAACTTCAAGTCCTAATTGTACTCGACAGGAAGCGTCACAGCCTAGGGTTGGGCCGCCTCCGATGTCGATCTGCAGTAATAGTTTTCGAAAGCAGCCTATCTAGTTTTCCGAGGTAGGTTCTATTCACCTAGAGCGATTTGCCTTTTTCTTTCGTGGTCACCCTGTTATGTATGTGCAAGCCGAACTACTGCCCTAAAGAAAGACCTTTGGCCTATGGGGAAGGGTTAACTAATTATGTATATAAGCAGTCAAACAAGATCGGATGGAATCTAGCCTGACAAGCAGGCAATGGAGTTCGAACCTCCCTCGATCTATTATAAGACTGGTGGGAAACTAGCTAAAAATGGCTTAGGCCATTTACTCTGCTCTAGCTCTGTTGATCTTTATGAATCTTACTTACTCTTACTTTACATGATAAGATTATCCTACTATGAAATTTATACCATCTTTTTAAAACTTTATTACTATATTATAAGATAACAAAATTACAGTTAAAGGCTTGAAAGCAGATTGACGAAGGTGTGTCTTTTCATCCATCTTCATTCAAATGTCAGAACATGTGGATTAAACACCCCGACTTCTTACAAATTTTAGAGTATTCGCGGAATTTGCCTGCTTGGGGTTCCCCTTTTGACATATTTTATATGATACTTAAGAGCGTAAAACAGCATCTGAAAATCTGGAATAAGGATATCTTTGGCAACATCTTTGATAATGTGAAGAAAGTCGAAGACAAACTGCTACAAGCTCAAATTGCTTTGGAACATTGTTGGACTGATGGGAATTAAAAAGCTTTTAATGAAGCCAAAGTGGATCTGAATCATACTCTTATCATGGAAGAGACCTTTTGACGTCAGAAATCCGGTATTCAATGGCTTAAAGAAGGTGACAAGAACACCAGATTTTTCCATGCGGTTGCGAGCAACAAATTTTAAAGAAGCCTCATTATTAGGAAAATCAAGGGTTCAAACAATACTTGAGTGGAAGATCTTTTTACTATTGGTGCTTTAGCTGAAACCTATTTCAAAAATCTTCTTTCTACGGGTATCCGAGTACTCAAAAGTTAACCCATTGGAAAAGTCCAAAGCATTTGGTGAAACTTTTTGCACAAGGGTGGGAGTACCCCAGGTGAGCCAACAGGTGAACAGTGGGAGGAGATCAGGGGACTCATTGTACTGGTTACTGCTATTGCGAGTGCTAGTGCTCTACGGGCTTACTGTACTGGTGTCTTTCTAGTGGACTGTAATAGCTAGTGGACTTACAGAGCGAGCTGTAAAGGTAGCTATTGCTGTTTGCTGTAAGAGCTAGTGCTGTACTGGTTACAGTACTTACTGAGCTGTAAAGGGTACTCTCTTGACTGGGCAAAAGAAAGCGTCTGATCAGATCAATCAAGAGATAGTGGTTCGGCCTCACTTCGATCGCCTAAGCAAGGACGGAGCTGCTGTCGAGTGACCATTGGCCGAGGGGAGTTCCACCATCTTTCTGGGTACAAATAAGCCAGTAAAAGACAAGTAGAAGCCAGTGAACGAGGAGTAGTAAGAAGCACGCTTGGTACGTAAACGAGTACAAATCAAATGGTTTTGTACTGATCCGCTTTCGAGCTGTCGAGTGACGATTGCTCCATCTATTAAGAAAGGACGCGGAGGGCCTTGTTTATAAAGATAAAGGGGGGTACTCTCTTCTCTGATGTGCGCTCTATCATTGTGTCCTATTCCTGAAGGAGTGATCGGGATTAAGCCACGTGGCGATACCCGCGAAAAACGAAGGACTCTTGTTTTTTCGCTTAGAGGTTCCAACGTCTATAAATAGCGGCTTCTTTCTCTATTTGGCAAAGCAAAGGAAGATAGATATGGATCCAGCAGTTACCACTGAAAGACTTGCCCAATTTAATCAAGTCATTCAAAATATTGAAAATGCTCAGCGCGAATGGCGGCAAACTCTGGCCGCCTTTTTAGAGCACGTGCCTGCTGCCGATCCGGAGCAGGTGGAACAAAGAATACAACAGCTCCAGAACGACATCCAAACTCTGGAAGAACGGAGGAGAACCCTCATCCGAGAACGGCAATTTCTGATTGTCAGGGCGGCCTCCAGCATCCGCGGGGGACAAGGCGGAAACAACTAAGAGTCCGTTGTTTTTGCTTTTAACTTAATATGTTGTGTTGTTTGTTAACTATGTTGTAATCTTGTGTTTAGTTTAGTTGTGTGGCTGGTCTATATGTGTGTAAGCTTCCTATTGGATGTACTCCCATGTAACAAAATGCTTGTAGTGCTGGAATGAATAAAATCTGCTTTGTTCTAGTTCATTCTCTTTCCCTCTTTTGAAAGAGAGATGGAATCTCTCTTTCAGTTACAAAAGGACCATCCTATAATACTCTAACAGCCGTCACCTTCACTCTCTTTCAGTTACATAAGGACCACCCTATAACTCTTAAACATCCGCTAACATAAGAGCTACATTTAACAGCTAAAAGCAAGATTTCTTCTCCGACTTTACTCCATTTTCAAGTAAAGAATAGGTTCTTTAATGAGGGAGACCTTCAAAACTGGGAAATGAGTGCTTCTCCAGCAGCAGTAGCTACTGGAACTTCCATAGCGGGATCTATGTCTTTGTCTTTGCTACAGTAAGTCGTATGCGCTTGTAGGTGAGAAATTGGCTTGACTCGGCCGCATTCACTAAAATAGAATGCCTAACAATGCTCCTTTCAAGGTCTGATTTTCAGATTTCGGATATAGTTGAAGTCGAATCGGGGGCGGGAGCGGCACGGATCCGCGAAAGAAGTCAGTCTTTCTCTCGATTCTTAGAGAGATTATAAAAGCTAACAAAGGGGAGGGCTTCGCCCCTTAGCTCCGGTTAAGTCATCACTTCGACTAGTTCGTAAAAGAGCTAGGAAGCAATAGTCCGAGTACACGACGACGCTGTCCTATCTTTATCCTCTCGAGAACGGAATGGGGCAGAATCCACTAATGTATTTAGGCTTTCGGGTAACTAAGATAGATATAGAGGCGATTGAGGTAGGACTATATCCAATTAACCTCTCCTCTCGATAAAGACTCACGTCCTTCAAAAAGAATGATGACTTCGAGTCTGAGGTTAGAAGGTGCTAAATGGATAAGGTGCAGGATCGATGTTAATTGACTCGACTGAAAGGAGAGGAGAACATTGGATCGAGATTAGTTGACCTTCCCCGGCTGGAGAGAGAGGGGGAGATAAAATAGAGTGCGAAGTCGGTTTAGAAGATTGCTTTGAATGCCCGGGTGGAAGGCTAGCTTTAGCTTAGCTGGCTAGCGGAGTAATGCATGGATTTAAGGAGTGGATGAAAGGAAGAAAGATCTCGTTTGAGGCTCGCTCTAGATCGGATGGTTCCATGGGGACTATATGGAGCTAGTGATGGATGGGAGCCCGGGCAGGGGAGGAAAAAGATGCCGCTCCTCCGTAGTCGCTAGCGGACGGGTGGATATGAATGAACAAGATCATTGGTTGTTGGTCCTTCTCCCCAGGGACAGGACAAGGGTGAAATAGCTGGTTCGATAGAGTAAGGGACGACTACTATACTTATATGTGGGGGCATTCCCTAAGCTATGTTTCGAGCATTTGCTCAGCAGCTGAGTCAATTCAACGATTCCCCGACTTGATTTCACACACAATAAGCTTCTTCAAGCGAGGTCTCTCACATCTCCTGATGCTTGTGTACTGCCCTACCGTTGTATCCCGCGCTTTCATTCTACGCTAAATCTCGATACCTTTCCCTCGTCTTCAGAGATGGACGGACTCCACCCATAAACCTTAGTTGTTTAAACGTACCTTTATGCCCACATCCCTACCCAAGCAAATCCTTCTTTGCCCTTCCTTTCATGGAAATAAAATTGGCTTTTTTCTTCAATGACTGTTTCCTCTTGGGGCTATGGCACTCGAATTGACTAATGAGGAATGTAACTATCATGTTTAGCCCAATTGACGAAGGTGAAAGCCGCCCCAAATATCTATATATAAGAGTCTTAGCCTCGGCTCTATCATATCCGATCCATGAAATAACTACTGTGCCCAAAGCCCAAACCTTTTTCAGAGGTAGTGTCAGAGCCCAATCCCTGGTTCACTCAATTTTGTTCAGGAGCTCCAGACCCTCGTACGATTGCCCTGACTAAGAGAGGAAGCAGAAGATAGGGCTAGTGCTTTCTCAATAGGGTCTCGGGCAGCATGATCAAGATCTCAAGCAGGACTCTTTCAAGCCCGCATTCAAATGAAAAAGGAAAGTAGAAGCGGATGGAGACTGTTTCAATTCAGCAGGTGAGTTAGGAATAGCCGGTTCTGAGGCCCAGTACATTCAGCTAGTTTTCAAGCTCTTTTCAAGCAGTATCTGCCAAAGAAGGTAAGGGACTCTTTCTCTATTTGAAGCAAAAAGCAAGCAACAGGGTATCCAACGATATCAATCGTTTCAAGTGGCAGTTCCCGAGCGAGCACAAGCTCATAGCATGATTACCAAGAGCAAGTTGCTGCAGTGACAGTTAGAGTGCCTGCTCCTATTGATTAGAAGTGATAGGCCGACGGTTCTATTGACGTTGGTCCTTGTCTTGCTTTCCTTCTTCCAGCGGAGTGTGAAGCTAAAACCAGAAGATTCGATTCCTAAGACCTCTTGAGGCATTGGGGGTAATAGGTTGCAGGTCTTTCATCAAGCATTCTTTTTTTTTTCCAGTTGAAGAAAAAAAAGCTAGAGCTAGGGCTATATAAGCTTCTCCTGGGGTTTGAGCTAATTTAATTTACTCGTATGCTTAGGCGGGGGCGAGCCTCCGTTGCAGTTGAAATTGGAGTTTCTTAACAGGCCAGTTCTACAGGCTTTTTAATATCTTTTTATAGGCGTGTGTAAGTCCTCTCTATAATGTTATTTCATCCTCTCCTCCTTGTATAATATACAGTGTAGGACAAGCAGTAGTCTTTCTTTTTTTCAAGTAAGCTAGGAATCGGGCAAATAATCAATCAAGTGAGTGAAAGCAAACAAGTTTTGAAAACTAGGGCTAGAGCAAGGGTAATACTTATAGTAGTCTCCTTCGATTGCAGTCAGTTAAAATTCCCTTTCTTTTGCTGTCGGGGTCAATTAGAGTCTATCGGCCAGAGAGGGTCTTTTCTTTTTGAACTCCTATTATGAAATATTATGTCTACTTTGAATAGCTTAAATAACAATCTTACCAGGGATAGGAAAGGGTGTCTACCATAGGATCTTTCCTTTCTGGAGGACTATGATAATCTTTCTTACTTTTCAATCCGGCAAGAGCAATCCTTCAGCCCCTTCGAGTTGGCCACGGGGCAACAGCCTCTGACGCCCCACACCATTGCGAAAAGAGGGGCTTGCCCATCAGCCTACTTTGCCAAGAGGTGGCAGGATCGCAACGACCTAGCCCAAACCCACTTAGATAAAGCAGCAAGGCGTATGAAGGGAGCGACGACCCTTCTTGGAGATAACTCCAAAAGATCAACCAAACCTAGCCCAACCTACTTAAACAACCTAAAGGCTTGGCCCGGTCTGAAGGAAGAAGAAAGTAGACCTTGTAGAGAAGCGGATAGGAGAGGTAGCCTATAGACTCAAGCGATCAGCTCGGTGAAAACTCACCCCGTATTCCATGTGAGTCAGTTTACTTCGATTAGACCAGACCGACCCAGAGAGGAACGTGCCCGCGAGGGCACCACCAGATGTTGTAGGTGAATCTACTAAAGAAGAAGTTGAGTATATCATAGCTGACCGCACCATGCGCTAGCCCATACACCCACTGCGCGAGTGGAATACTACTTAGTCAAGTAGAAGGGCCAACCTGAAAGCGAGGCAAGCTGGATTCGAACCAGCACCCTCTGGGCAAAGGAAAGACCATACCCTCCCCGCTGACTGATCGTGACTTTAAAAAAGAGAGAAGAGAAAGAACTTGGAGTTAAGCCCTACATTACAAAAGATAAGGGATGACTTGCTAGCCAAGCCATCCCTGATAATATCCTCCAGTTCGATTAAATGTACTTACGTTTACGCTCCACAACATCCATTCAATTCATAGAGAGATCCAATCGTCAAAATCAATAAAAAGGCCGGCAAAGCAAACACTGAGACTATATGTCGGTGGACCATGTTTAAACTCTTAATAGACACCTCTTTTCCAATCCTCTAGCCGATTTTCTCCAGAGCCATTATAATTATAAAAAGGAGCTCACAATTTCGAGAGCTTGTCCGTAATATGGACTTTGTATAGAAATGGGTGGATAAACTCTCAAGCATCTGGGAAAGATGTATGACGGTATTTGGATCATTTTGAACATAATTCAGATTTTGCTCCGCCAATCTTTCAACTATTTCAAAAGGGGTTATCCCCCGAGGTAGAATTCTATTATTATTGATAAATAAAGGAGCTAATTGCTTGTCCGCAATTTGCTCTTTTAGAGTATCGGATAAGCATTCCACTACTTTTGCTTCATAATTAGCAAGAGTGGTTCCCCTCATTTTAGCCACTCTCCAAACACCAAGAAGCCACACAGCTTGAGGAACATCACAAGGTACCGAGGTGATAAATTTGATCACATAATTTAGTATGATGTCTGGGTTCATTTGCTTTGCCTTCCTTCTATTTTAATTCCTCTCCTAGACTCTAGGAGTATTGTAGTGTACCGAAAGAGAGTTAGTTGGTTGTTGACCAACGGAATTTGTCTATGGGAGGAACCTGATTTCCACTTTCTGATCAAACTAGTCCTGGTTCTATCAAACGACGCTTGTCCTTCAATCGTCATTATTAGGATTGAGAAGGGGTTTTTAGCTGCTTTTGATTCTATTATAGAGATACGTAATCAGCTATTCTAGGAAGTCCGAGCATCCCTGCTTTGTTGCCTTTCTGCTTCCTTTTGAAACCAGACCTAGCAATGAAAGAAGAGCTTCTTTCTCTTACGCAATTTCACTACTCGAGGAGTTTACACGGGGAGAACTTTGGCTAAAAAAAAAGACTAGAAAAAGGTCTTATATTAACCCTCAGAGAACTTCAACTCCCTTTAGGGAGAGAATTGGCTACTTTCTTCTCGTTCGATCCGTGTAGTCTAGGGCAGTAGATTCGGTATCTAAATGAATTCGCCACGCTTCCTTCATTGCTTTATTCATGTCTGGACTTCCCGAAAAAAGGAATTTCCCTACCGATTAATAAAAGAAAGTTAGTCTTAACTAAGCATAAGTCCTTTACTTTCGAATGATTGCTAAGCCTCTTTCTGACTACTAGTGGCATTTCTTTAAGAGCGCATTCCTCCTAACTCCCAACAGCTTGCTTCTCAAGCAGCCGCATCTTCTCTTTCTTCTTCCCTAAGCCTAATCCCTAATCAAGCAAAGCCGGACGCTGTCAGGAAAGTGTTCGTCAATAGCTGCCCTAAGAGCCTAGTTGTCCAATTCCTTCACCTTCATCAAACCTTCCACCAGCAGTTGATTCTCAGCAGCCTATTCTATCAAAGGCAAAGTTCACATATTAGGAGTGGAATTCCCTAGTGATACACTTTCCTAAAGCAAGAGAAGAGAGCGTGCGCTGTTGATGATACACATTGCATAAGTACATACTATACGGAATCACGAAAGCATAGTGAGAGCAAACTCCCATTTAAGGAAGCAAGACCTATTATGCAACTATAAAGGTAGCTCCTGACCCTCGGGGAGAGGGAATACCTTCTAAAAGAGAGAGATCTTTCTTTTCCTTAGGACAGCGAAGAGGTAAGCCTTTAGCGCGTGCTAAGCCCTAGCTTTCAAAGACTATCCCTGCTCTCAGTCAGTCCGTAATGCCTGCTTTTTATCGACAGTAGCCGATCTGTGCTTTCTAGTTCAAGTAGCAATTCCTGTCAATGAGGGATGGAATTTATTATTCTAGTAAGATCTTTCATCTCCGGCTATTGAGCCAAGTGGGACAGAAGGAACTCTTACTCTTAAAGAATCTGCTCTTACTGTTCTCGTAACCGGTGCCGCAGAATCCAATGTTCAGTGAGATGACTTTCCTATTGACTGAATCGCTTGAATTAGTTGAAAGAAAGGAGGCTTCTGGCTTTTTACTTTCTAGGTTTTGAGGTGAGGTTTGGAACCCTCGCGTTAGGCTTTTGAGTTCCCTTTCCCTGTTTGAGAGAGCTCCTTGACCTGGGCTCTCGACGCTTCTCTATAGGCTTGTGGTATTGTTCAGTTCGTACTCGCATCAAGCTGTGGTCTCCGTCCCTTTATATTATTAGTAGGGGCTCGTGCCTTCGTTCTGTCGGTATAGGTATACCGTCAAATATCTGCCTCGAAGTCCCGTCAATTGAGTGCCGTCAGTCAGTGTTCTCAAATCCCGGATCCCCACAGTCTCCGGCGAGTGGAGGACGAAGGACGTTACCGCTTTTTCTGCCAAGGAACTCGTGTAGTTCTCAGAATACACCTACTTGCAGGCGTTTTTGCTAAGAAGTTCTTTTACCAGCAGCGCTCGCTGACTGAAAAGCTTGACTAATAAGGGGGACTGGACACCGATACCGCCAAGATGGCATCAAGGGCGATTAGGTGTGGCTTGCTTGACCAGGGAAACAGAAGACGTCCCTCAAAGCCCATTAACGCAAAACAACTCGATCCCTACGTTTTTAAATTACCAGAAGCTCTTAGCTACTCAACTATACTATAATAAAGGCTAAGGGGCGAAGCCTTGACTGAAAGAGTACTCATATTATGGGGAGCTTCCCCTTCCCTTTCAACATCTGCTTATATACAGGTCAACATCGACTTAAGAAGCACGAATACATATAGCTAGCTACCTCGGGAGAGGGATGAGAGTAGTGTGATTTAGTTCATAGAGGTTAGCTGCCTATTGCAGGAGTTCCTGACCTGAAGGGACACAAGAAAGCTGCTACAGAATGTGAACAAAGTCAAGGGTCCGTAAGGAGCTCAATAGAATTAGGTATTTTATATGACTTCCGAAGTGCCCGAACACTATAATCAGAAGGAGAAGGAAAAGCTACTCTACTGGCTTGGGAGAACTTGAATCATCTTTCTATCCGCAACCAAGACCGCAATCAGTCAATACCAGGCAAAGTCAAAACAAAACTACGATTTCCGGTCCTTTCTCTTTAGGTCGTTTATCGGTCCTTCGTTCGACATATATAATCTCATAGAAAGACGTCCCTACGGAAGAATCGACAGCTTCTCTCTTCGATTTCTCATTTTTGAAACAATATGGCATTTTTAAGGTGCTTCTCATAACATGTGGTTCCGCACCTTCCTTCTAGCGGGCGGTATCTCGCATCGCCCAAAACGGATTCCCGTCTAGTTCACCTTCTGCCGGGTCGGAGACAAAAGAATGCTATCAGAAGTGAGATCATCGATTGGTCCAGTACAGAAAAGCCTGACATTCTTCGTCACTTGATGAAACAAAAGTCTATTCTCGAATAAGAAGAAAAAGGCTCTCTTTTCCATCAACCCATTTCTTCTTTCTTTGGAAGTAGGTGATACCTCTTCTAGGTCAAATGCTCAATTCGCTAAAGTCTATTTGTTATGGAGTATGGAGTTAGTTACATTTTTGATGGAGATTTTTGATACAGCACGGTTTTTCCTGTTTTTGACTCATTTCTCGTTACATCCTTTTCATCTTCTCCCTTTTGTTTGAATAAGCTATTAAGGTGCCGAGGAGGACTAGTAGACGCCCAGAAGGAACTGTAATAAGGGAGAACTCCGATTTAAGACGATTTTCAACAGACAAGATCAGATCGTAGAATAGAGAAGGATTTGCTGCCGCTACTGAATCAAAAATAGCTGCTTAGGTTGCATATAGTTGAATAGGCATCAGAATCCGCGACGAGGATAGGCTAAGGCGCGGAGAGGTGCATTGATGCCCAGACTAAGCTCTTTGATGGACAAATGCCAGGAATGAGAGCAGAAAAGAGCGGCCAGAATAATACTCACAGTTTGGAGACTTCCACTTTATTCTTCACCCTCACTAGAGGAGTAGGACGAGAACTGATAAAGGGACTACCTAGAACGAAAGGATTGAACCAAGGGCTATTACTTTAATCCCGGGCTAAAGGGGCATTCGATGGTCTTCGAGATGGTATAGTTCCATTCCAGATTTTATAGTAGGGATCGATTGTCTTGTCTGAGGAATTACAAGTGGACGATTAAGCAAGCTTCCTTTAAGGTCCTTTTTACCCATCTCTGTATAGGCTAAACTATCAACCGGCATCCTTTCTTTTAACTGACTTTTCTGTTCCAGTTAGGGCCACAAGACAAGCAGATCTCCGTTGGCAGGGCAGTAACCTTATTAAGTGAGCCTTCCACGTCTCTAAATCGATTTAGGAAGGTTGATCTCGAGATTGGCTTTCATTATATGTTCCTTCCGTACCCTCAACCAACCATGGCATTCGAGTTCAGTTCAAGTTTAAGAGATAAAGAATATCCTAAACAAACTTTCTCTCCCGGTTTGAAGAGCCAAGCAACTAGGGTCGCTAAACCCATAACAGTCCTGGCTGGAGCAGTCGCCCTGAGCATTGTCGTGACTCTTAATGCGCTTGCGCTTAAAATGTTTTCACCTGGCTAATGATGTCTTCTTTGAACGATAAAGGTGGGCTTCTCCTGGATTCGTTATAGTGAATGGATGTAAAAATTAAAGTTTTTAAGGAACTAGGAAGCCCGAAGTAATCTTCTTCTTTTTGAGAAGATGAGGCCCCGGGGGGAAAGGAGAGCGGGGAAGAGGGCTCCTTTCGGAGGTTTAAAAATAGTAAATGAAAATGAGGTTACATTGGATTGGTTTAGTTCTTTCTTTTTTACTAGTAATTGCGTACTATAGTAAGTCAAGATTAGAGCAGGCACAACGAAGGCAATTCTCAGGAGCGCGTCTGGTGGTATCGTATATAAGAGAAAAAAGGTTGGGTTGCATTTCGGGGTGCTTTTTCTCTCTCTTTTCCGGAATCCGTCATTGGTTAAACAATTATTTGGTTATGCCATTCTAGGATTTGCTCTAACCGAAGCAATTGCCCTGTTTGCCCGTCCTTTTTATCTCATTTTCTAATCCTCAGTCTTCTTTCTTACAACTATCTTTTTGAAGCAGATAGTTCACCAGTGCTTATTCTATAGATACTGTAAAAGCCACCTCATGTTTCACTCTATTTTCATTACGAAGATGTATCACGTCAGGATCCGTTGCTCAAACCGAATCACGCCAACGTTATGGAAGTTCCTGGATTGTGTGAAATAAGAGTAGTACCAAAGGCACCTTATGATTTCATAATCAAAAATGGAAAATTGGCTATGGAGATTCCGTGCGGTCAGAAATTCATACAGACACAAAGGGGTTCGACAGGAAAGTCGTTTCCAATCCATTCTTGGGGTCAAATAAAGACAAAAAAGGATATGTCAGTGACCTAGCACGACAAAGCACTCTCCGAGGGCATGGAATGTCTAATTTTTCGGTCAGAATCTCGACAGTAATGTCTCTCTTAGATTCTCCGGTCGAAATACGGGAAAACTCCATTCAATTCTCGATGGAAACGGAGTTTTGCGAATTCTCCCCAGAACTGGAAGATCATTTCGAGATCCTCGAACATATTCGAGGGTTCAATGTGACTATTGTCACTTCGGCCAACACACAAGATGAGACTTTACCACCGTGGAGCGGCTTTTTTCAAAAAGATGAGGGGGAAAGTCAGTAAGATGTCGGAGAAGCGAAATATACGAGATCACAAACGTAGATTGCTCGCGGCGAAAGCTTTATAAAGCCTTTAGTAAAGATCCTCCTAGTGATATACGGGACAAACATCGTTATAAGTTGTCCAAGTTGCCAAAAAAGAGTTCCTTTGCACGAGTAAGAAACCGATGTATTTTCACGGGTCGCCCTCGTGGAGTAGATGAGTTCTTTCGAATTTCTCGTATCGTTTTTCGGGTCCGGCATAAAGAAATCGTCTTGGTAGCAACCACCAAACCAATAGAACAAGGCTTAGCTCTGCAGCTGGTCCATAAGCAAGGTAAGTAGGTCCATTACCGGCCGGCTCCGGACCGAAAAGACCTAACGGAGTAATCCCTTATCTCGGATCGGAGATGCTAACGGGGCTGGGGGACCTCTCTACCGCCCGTGTCTATCTCCTGTCAAGTATGCTCCCCAGACATAGACTACGTACAGGGTAGTAATCTTGGAAAGATAGAATATCACCGCGTAAACAGAACATTAAGTTACGAATGTAACTCCCGAGGGATCGACCACTATTCTAAATATAGTAAGGCGGAGAACTGTTGTTCATTGGAGCGCCGGAGTGCGGAGGTTGTTCCCATCATTGAAGTCAGAGTGTGGGACTGAGCCCTTCGAATGATAAAGACAAAAAAGTGCTTAGTTTCGTTGGAAAAACCAACGCACATCATATTTACTTTCTCTCGCCCTACTTCTAAGGATAGATAGAAAAGGTTGGAGAGAGTGACTTTCTGAAATTCTCTCCTTTCTAAAGCTGCGCAAGGCGGCCCCCCCAGAACAAAACCCCACCCTTTCCCCCTTTAATGAAAGACTCTCGCCCCGCTTCCTATTCATTTGTGGGTCGGGACCCGAGGGCCTTTTTTTTTCTCAACAGGTTCTTTCAAGAATCAACCAACCGACAAATCCGTAGCCCAGGTGACTCACAGCCTCCCTCTCGCCTAAATGAAATGGGATGAATCAAATCAATAAGCTTTTTGATTGATTCAGGGCGCAGCGAAGCCAAATTCAATCAAGGCAAGGGGGGCTTACTTTTCCTGACACTGAGTCATCCTATTCAAATTTAGCTATGCTAATGGAACAGGAAAAGTTTTCAGATGATATGGACCCCAAGAGATGAGCGAGAACCTTCAATTGCTTAGGGGTCGCACTCTGTCCCGCTTGGTGGACGAAATCTCCCACTCCTCTCGTTCTCACTCGAGTTCATTCCAACCCTCTCATTATCACTCGATCTCTCAATTACATCGACCCTCTCCCTATGGTCGAGCTACTTCGTTCCTTTTCTAATTTCTAATTCTTTCTCCCACACGCCTTTGCCCTCTTTCACCGAAGAGGAAAGAAAATCTTCCAAGCGGACAGAGACCATTAGATTCATTCCTAAGCTTGCTTTGTTCCAGCAAGATGATCAGTCCGAGAGGGCTGGAGAGAAAGCGGTAAAACCCTCTCTGATTCGGTCACCGAGCAGTCGGACGACTTTTCAGTAAGACAGGATGACCCCTTCGACGCTTCTTTCGCTGTATACCCCCTCCATCCTTCGGAGGTGGAAGAAAGGGTACTTACTATATTATATATATATAGTAAGTAGGGCCCCAGAACGCTAAATAAAAAGGTGGGGGAACAAGAGTTGTCACGATAGGAAAGAGAAATGACTATAAGGAACCAACGATTCTCTCTTCTTAAACAACCTATATCCTCCACACTTAATCAGCATTTGATAGATTATCCAACCCCGAGCAATCTTAGTTATTGGTGGGGGTTCGGTCCGTTAGCTGGTATTTGTTTAGTCATTCAGATAGTGACTGGCGTTTTTTTAGCTATGCATCACACACCTCATGTGGATCTAGCTTTCAACAGCGTAGAACACATTATGAGAGATGTTGAAGGGGGCTGGTTGCTCCGTTATATGCATGCTAATGGGGCAAGTATGTTTCTCATTGTGGTTCACCTTCATATTTTTCGCGGTCTATATCATGCGAGTTATAGCAGTCCTAGGGAATTTGTTCGGTGTCTCGGAGTTGTAATCTTCCTATTAATGATTGTGACAGCTTTTATAGGATACGTACTACCTTGGGGTCAGATGAGCTTTTGGGGAGCTACAGTAATTACAAGCTTAGCTAGCGCCATACCTGTAGTAGGAGATACCATAGTGACTTGGCTTTGGGGTGGTTTCTCCGTGGACAATGCCACCTTAAATCGTTTTTTTAGTCTTCATCATTTACTCCCCTTTATTTTAGTAGGCGCCAGTCTTCTTCATCTGGCTGCATTGCATCAATATGGATCAAATAATCCATTGGGTGTACATTCAGAGATGGATAAAATTGCTTTTTACCCTTATTTTTATGTAAAGGATCTAGTAGGTTGGGTAGCTTTTGCTATCTTTTTTTCCATTTGGATTTTTTATGCTCCTAATGTTTTGGGGCATCCCGACAATTATATACCTGCTAATCCGATGCCCACCCCGCCTCATATTGTGCCGGAATGGTATTTCCTACCGATCCATGCCATTCTTCGTAGTATACCTGACAAATCGGGAGGTGTAGCCGCAATAGCACCAGTTTTTATATGTCTGTTGGCTTTACCTTTTTTTAAAAGTATGTATGTGCGTAGTTCAAGTTTTCGCCCGATTCACCAAGGAATCTTTTGGTTGCTTTTGGCGGATTGCTTACTACTAGGTTGGATCGGATGTCAACCTGTGGAGGCACCATTTGTTACTATTGGACAAATTTCTCCTTTTGTTTTCTTCTTGTTCTTTGCCATAACGCCCATTCCGGGACGAGTTGGAAAAGGAATTCCTAATTCTTACACGGATGAGACTGATCACACCTGATCAGTGAAAAATTCTGACACCACTCATTTACAAGTGAGTATTACACCAAGAATTGACAAGCGGATGACTCATCTGGATAACAAACTGAATAAGCCGATTCGAGTCTAACAGTTCCACCAGTAAGGAAGGAACGGGAAGGCAGTGACGGTGAGGGAAAGGCAAGTAGTTAGAAGCAGGAAGCATAGAAAGCAGCAGTAAGAGCAGTCCGCAAAGCAGTGAAGCGGGAGAAGACTTTGAATGAATGTTGAATGGGAACTGGGAAAGGAACTGCTACTGGCGGATCTTTGCCTATAACCGAAACTTACCTTTAGCTAGCCGAACATGTGCCAGAAGTCTATACTGGCATTTCAATGGGTCAAGCAAGTCTGCTGGAAACCCTGTAGGGATAGGGGGTGGTGAGATAGAGCAGGAAACGGTTACCAAGTTCCGTTAGCCGTGTAATTAGCAAGCGGTACTCGGGGAACAGGCTTAGTCAGAGATTCAAAGAGTTGGGTTAGCGATCCTCCTTAACTGAGTCGGGAAAGGGATAGATAAACAGAGTCGGGGTCATAGTACTCTCAGAACCGAGCCGGTTTAGTTACACCCCACCTTTATCCTTAGTCTTTTAGCTGATGGAAATAGTTTCAAAGATAGACGTGTCACATAATCACACAAATAAGGAAATAAAGTGAGTGAAGGAGTGACTCTCGGGGATAGGCACGACTGAACAGACTCAAATGCATAAGTATACTTGTATCGAGGAGTTCCTATTGAAAGAAAATAAGCCGTCAACAGTGCCGTCTAGCGCCTTTTAGGCTTAGAAAGTCCCTCGTCCTAGAGCTGATAGAAGTACAATAAGAGTATTTGGACTTAGTCAATTCGCCGATTCGGGTTTTTGTTTTTAATGGACGTGTCACGCCTTGAACGCATGAAGAAAGCTGTCAAGCATTGAATGAAGGAAGGTTTGAAGGAGGCAGGCAGGCTCGGGCAACGTAATTTTTCCTTAGCTTCGTATCGGGCATTTTCAGGGCATCTTAATATCTTTCTTTCATCCCAAGGTGAACGTACCTTGTTCAATTTCTCCACTTCGCCGACGCCACCACACCACAAGAGAGCATTGTCGGTGAGGAATAAGGTAAGGAGATCTTTATAGCATCGTCCTCCACTTGTCAGCTCTCGTCTCAGCTGCAGTTGTTCTCTGGCAGGGACTAGACCATTTGGCTACCTACGCCTTTGCTTGCCTTTCTGCTGATGCCTATAGCTTTCCCCATGCCTTTGCAGGGTGGTATCGCTCTTTAAATGCTGGGTCTACTGTTGCTGAAACTACTTGTTCAGGGTAAACCATAGGAACTACTGCATCTGGCTCTGCCACTGATGGATCATATGCTGCTCTAGCCTCTGCTGCTAGCTCTAACTAATAAGTTTTCTCTCTATTTGCAAGCAGGGTCTGCAAGAGAGCTGATGTTGGTATTCGAGCTAAAGCTCATTGAAGAACTTCTTATATTGGCACTAGAGCAACTAGCTGATGTTAAGCATTTCAAACTGCTAAGACTGGTATTTACCCTTATGGCATTTCACTGACATTCTACCATTGAAACTGCGGATACTTGCATTCTAACTAATACAAACATTGAAGAATTGCTGGTACTAGCAGCTTCTTCTTTCCTTTTTTGTTATTAAGAGACAATTAAGAAGGCAAGTAAAGCACTAAGACAAAGCAGCAATAAGACAAGTTTAAGACAATCTAGTAAAGGGCAAGTAATGATTGAGAGTATACCCTATGGGCTAATAGAGATTTCACTGGCTTTGTTAGTGAGAGCTAGCTTTAAGGCTTTATAGCGAGTAGTTGCATAAAGTAGTCAGTCAATAGGTTCAGCAGTATATTCTTTTGATCCAAACCGGGAGTAGCACTTCTCTCACAAAAGCATCCCTACGCACAAGCAAAGTTTTAAGCAGCTCTAACATGGAAATGCTTATGCGGGTGGAGCTCAGCTTATCGATGATGATGTAGTATCTTTTCGTAGGAACTCTCTAGGCACTTCTCAAGTTATTTGCAGCATTTCTATTGGTTGAGGGTATAAGGCTTGGATTGCTATCTACCCCTTAAAAGTTCACAGCCTAGCTAGCATTAGTTTGAGCAGCTTGGTTTCGAGTGACAGCATTAGTCTCATCGGGTGGAATATAGAAGTTTATGTGGCCGATGGTTCTCTACGTGGCATTCTCTAATGGGTTTGGGCCTGAGTTGAGGCTATTGGATCTTGATCTCTCAACTGACTTAGCTTGGGCATAGTTGGTCGAAAGGTTTGAGTTGATTCTAGGGTTGTCACGACTATGGTTAGGGAAAGGTTCTCTGTAAATGCCTAAGTGTTGGTTGTCTGGGTGAATAGGCAACTAGGGAGAGGTGTCATCTTCAGCCAACTATTTTGCTTTTCATATTTTGCAAGAGTCCAAGTCATGTCCCCGCGGATGGGGCACCAAAGATTTTGGTTGTGTCTAGGGATAGTATGGGTTTGGTTATATCTAGGATAATCAACCCATTAAGGAGGATTGTGTGGTTGGTACATCTCACCATTTACATAAGGTTCCCTATAATTTATGTAGAAGTCCTTCGTACTTTGAAAATCATCAAGTCGACAGACTAGGTTTGGCTGCTGAGGTGGCAGGTGTACAGTATTCACAATGGCCTGTACCCCCCTAGTTACCTTTGTCATTATGAGGTGGATTTTGCACATTCTGAGGATTAGGTATCGGAGCTTGAGGATTAAGTCTCTTAGGTTATCTTTGGGTGTTAACAGTAGCAATGGTTAGGTTGACAAGATTTACAAGGTTCTCGGAAGTAGTGTTCTGGCTAGGGTTTGGGAGTTTGCAACCCTTAAAAGTGTTCAGTCCAAGCTTGACATTAAGATTTTCCTGTTTATGGGCGAGTAGCAATGGCTTGATCAAAAGTGTGCGGCTCAGCTCTAAGTACTTCTATTTCAAGGTCATCCCGAATGGCCTCATTGAAAGCTGCAATAGTGGTTTCCTCAGTCACATTATCCTGAATCTTGAATTGGGGCTAATCCCTCTGTGTTGGTCAATAATCAATTCCCTTTACTGGAACCTCTTGAAGATCTTGGAAATCCGGTGACTTTCTCACAAGGCCGCCTGGAAGAATGAATTCCCTTATTGCGCCTAAACGAGTTTCACGGATAAATAAATTATTTAAAGAGAAGTTGTTCATCACTGGACCAATGAGCCTGGTGGGTATAGTAGTGGCAATGGACATCAAAAGGCAATGAACATTGTTTATGGAGAAGAAATAGGTAGAAAGCACACGGACTTACTAAGCCATTGAAGGCAATAGACAGAAAAGCCAACATAAGAACGAGTTTCACAGTCTTCAGTGGTTTCAACCTCCGTAAGAGGAGAAGGCACACCAAAAGCCTCGTATGCGGAGTAGCAGTAGGTCTTCTCAAAGAGAGCCTTGTCGTCGTAACCGAAATCATAATCGCTGGCAACAATGGACATTGCCTTATTAGCCCAAGAACTAGGCAAACACGAATCAAAGCTTGAACTCGAGCTAGTCATTGGAAACCTCTTTCAGAGCCTTCCGCCGCAAGCTCCTTTTTAGATCATTCCACCCACTGATCCAGCTAAGGCCCGCACCGTCGTATCAATGCGTTTTCCCGTCTTTTTTGCTTGTCACGCGCATGGAGCAGCTTTCTCTTTCCTCAGAAAGAGCTTCTTGCTCGTCCTCTTGTACCACCCTCGCGGGATGTCTATCTTCCTATCTGCAATTCTTTCTATCAGAAATGAGCAATGGAATCGAAATCGAGAATAGGCAGTTTAACCCGTTGAGGACAGATCCGCTTAGCCAGCTTCCCGCCCTCGCCCTACCTCTTACGGGTTAGTCAGTTTCGAAGTAGTACTCCCCGCTACCGAAGCAAAGAGAAAAGAGAGTTGGTCGGCAAACAAAGAAAGTCGGAAAGTCATCTTCGGATGAGTCAACCCACTGGAGAAGGGCTTTAGAAGAGAGAGAGAAGGGTTCGACCAGACATTAATCCTCATTCCCTCGGAAAACTCCCATGTTGATGGAGATCCATCCGTTGGGGCATCATACCCCACCCACACCCAAATCAATGCTCGGCTAGCTTCTTTCTGATGACTATTTGGGATGAGACTTTCCAAAAAGAAGAGGAAGATGACGGGAGTGCGAAACTCAACCACTGAAATTGGTACACGAAGGCTCCACTATGTGGGTTCGCCTCTAAAAATCTTAAAAAACACGAAATGCGGGCTCAAGAGAAAGCAAAGCGAAAGTTAGGAGATATAGGAGAACCGTGGGTTGAGGACAAAGGGCATGATCAAACCTTCTTTTCGGATTAGTACTTTGCTTCGGTACCGGGCTCAAAAGTCTGACAAATGAAGTGAACTCTACATTGACTGTATCAACGATTCCATAAAAGGAGAGGAAAGTTTGAAGGCAACCCCCGGATATTTGATATTAAAGTAAAGAGCTTCCAAATGGAATAGAACAGAGAGCTTGGCTTAGAAGGGGACTTCGGACATACCTGTTGTAAAGCGAGATTCTAAAGCGGAAGGAGGTACATCTTTCAACCAATGCTTTCACTATCTGATTAGCCTTCGTAGCACCTTCTTCTGGAAAATCTTTATAAGATAAGCAACTGGTCGAGCTAGTTTACATCATTGGCAATAAACTGGCTTTGACTTGCTTGATACGCTTCGCTTAGCTTTCAATTGAACTACAAGAGCTTTGAAAAGGGGCTTGATCACACTCACAGGTAAAGAGATTGCCCGGAAGTCAGATTAGACCTACCACCTGCTCTAGCCCTTAGATTAACTAAGGCCACTTTTCTAAGCAACTATTTGAACTGATCAAAGAGCAACTAGCTCTTTAGAAGGGAACTTAGAGTATAATGGCTGTCTTGCGTAAGACACTTATTCTAAGCTCTAAGCTAGCTTTCTTACTGTACTGACTAAGAGGTCCGGCTTACTCACCGGATTCACTCAAGTTGATGAAAATTGTAAAATAAAGGAAGCACTGACGACTTTACGCATCAATAAAAAAATCCATCAAACCCCCTACTTCTAAAGAAGCAGATCTTTGATAACCTGCTGTTATCTCAGTTAGTTCAAAGGTTCTTACCTCTTCCAAGGCAACTTAAGCAGTTTAAAAGAAAGTAACCCCGAGAATTCAAATCAAATTGCCGGTAAGGAAACTAGCTCACTTGGATCTTATGAGAGAAAGTGCTATCAAAGTCTATCCTTAGTTTTCGTTTATCTCAAAAGCTCTCTCTCTTGCTTTCAATAAAATGCCTACTGTAATAGACCTTGAAAGGCTTAAAGCTGATACAAAGGCTGATACTATACCCAATCCCACTGGAAAAAAAGGACACTCTCACAGGCGGTTACTCCTATTCTGAAATTTTTCTTTCTTCTCTTTTTTCTGCAATTATATGGGAAACTACTGGTCATGGATAGTGTTCTACTGGCTTGAAGAGGTACTAAGACTTGACTAAGCGCTTTCTCACTGGATTGACCTTTCCTGCCCTTTACTTGTCTGCTCGCTAACTGCTAATGCTTATCCTAGTGATTTGATCCCATTGCAAGAACTACTAGTTTGAAGGGGTAGAAAAGGGAAGCTATTGATGGAACTGATTCGCTTGGCTGGATCGGCAAAAGAATAGAACTACAACTCGTGATACTACAATGCCCAATATATGGACTGGAAAGAGAAAGGCTTGCGATGCAGTTGTTGGAGTGGAAAGAATAACACTAGCTGAAAGGCACTTCATCAGATATCTTACCCACATGATAGGAGATAGGCTCACCTAATACATACTTTCACTAGAGCACTTCCTGCCTTCGAGTGAGATCCTGAAATCTTATCTTCCTCATCATTTCATATGGCCCTATCTTAGAACAGGCTCAAAATAGGACTCCAACTGGAACTGGCTTCATCACTTGATTCTTTGTTTGGCGCCTCAGAATGAGTTACTGATGCTGGCTAGCCTTTAAACCCGCTATCTCTGCTAGAGAAGTGGTTTGACAACAGGACAGGATAAGGCATTCTCTTATCAATGGCTGGAAGCACTGAGTACTATAACTCGCCTGGACCTTACGCTATCAACTACTGGGATAACTAGTTAATCTCACCCCGGGACTATGACTGCTATTTGATAGGCTCACCTTAAGAATGCAATATATGAGGGGGGTTTTGCCTTTACCACTTCATACCTTCCCGAAAATGCCCATTCCTTTCTCGTTGGGGTTCAAAATCTTAGATGATTAGAGATATAGATTTAAGATGAGAAGGTAAAATCTGAACACTTCAAGGAATAGTACTTTTAAATATTCCAATCGATCGGCCTCAT
>CANTUT010001828.1:0-5000 GCA_947687605.1 Reutealis trisperma | reverse complement strand
CTAAAGGCTTTTTCACAGTTTCCCAATTAACCCAGGCCTTCCAATCCTCCAGCTTTAGACCAAAAAAAGTAAAAGTATATATACTATTTTTCAAGCTCTTCAGCAATAGAAAAAGGAATCCTTAGGCAGGTCCTCTAATGCATAGGAAGACCCCCTAGAACTTACTTAATGAGTGTCAGTTTTCCAGCAGAGGATAAAAAATGGGATTTCCTTCCCGGTAGTCTTCCACTGAACCAATTCACCAGGGGTCTACAGTCTTCCTTGTTAAGGCAGCCTACTTGAAAGGGCCAGGTACTTGAAGGGGAAACTTCATTCATGCCTCAAATCCTACCATGTCTTCTTTTAAGCGGGCGTGAGGACTGAAGTAGGAATTTTACTTAGTCAAGTTCACCAACTGACCTGAGGCTCTGCAAAAGGGGTTGAGGGCCTTTTAAGCTCTTTTCTTTTAATAACACCAGTGGAATTTTATAAAAAGAGGGTGCAGTCATCTGCGCAGATGTATGACAGGGGTTGCCACTCGGTCTACTTTAAAACCTCTTCTTGTCTTTCTTGAGGCCAACCTCGCGATTTTGGCCTCAAGTCGGATTCCCGGGTCGACAAAAACTACTTTTTTTATCCGGGCTTAAATGACTTTTTCCTTCTACCGATCCCAGTTCGGCTAACACGAGGTAACTTAAAATCCTCCCTTTTCAGTGGCACGAGCTTCTTCTTGTGATGACACTTGGGATCAAATCATTTGAGCCGGGTCCAGGGATTGACTCTATGGCTATTGCGCTTTTTCCGACAGCTGCTAACTCGCTGGCACTTGTTTTCCCTTGCGCCTGGTCGTTATTGCCTTGGGCTTGAGCCGAGTGTGGGTATTCTAGTAGCCTTGCCTCCGTTGGACTGATGCTTTGAAAATGTGATTAAATAAAGAAAAGAGCGGTTACGCCATCAACAGCTAAATCGATGGCACTCGCCTTCTTTCAGCATTGAATCAGTAACTTCCTTCACCTTTCCCTTTCCCACCGTTATCGAAAAAGAGAAATATAGACTTTTGGCTTTCTCCTTTTATACCGCTCCTGCCTTCCCTTCTAGTCTTGGGTACGAGTTTAAATTGGGAGAACTTGAACTAGCTAGGGCGCCCTTAATCTTGAAAGCTTGGTCTAAAAGTCTGGATACTATAAGGTTCGAATTTCTGGGTCTTGAATTAGATTGGATAGCGGGGCAGGGAAGAAGATGAGGAGATAACGGGGGAATAAGGAACCTTAGAAACCGCTAAAAAAAGATTTCCAGATTCTCTGTTTCGGTCCTCTTACTAGATCTAAATTTTCTAGCTTTTACAGCAAACAGCAATAGCTACCTTTACAGTTCCGAAGAATCTCGATAGTAGTGTAAAATGGTAATTCCATGATACAAGAAGATTGTATGTCGATTTAGCATGAGGTGTGTGATGCATAGCTAAAAAAACGCCAGTGTCTTTGACAGATACGATAGAAGAAAGGAAAGACGATGACTCTTGGTGGTCTGCCTAGCCCGCTTAGCTACATGGCCCGTGTATCGCTCGTCCCGTCCCATATTAGGGTGCCTCTTTCAGAGGCCCTCATGAACCTAACCATGCATAATTGGCAAGCGATCTATTTTGAAGGAGAAAACACAAAGGGCCTGATCCAATCGATAATTTCTTTACTTTATTTTATTTATCCTCTTTCCTTGGATTAGTAATGGGATGCATATAATATATCAAAACTTCAGTGTGCAATTTGAATGAGATAGATTGTTTCAAATTCAAATTAGTAATTGAGGTTACAAAAAATCGGAGCCAAAAAAGAAGAGACTTTTCAGATTAAAATCATTCTATCAAAGCAATTAAATTCATTTTGTATCGTACAAATAAAAATTCCATTTGTGTATGTGCTACCGGGAAAGATATGGTACTCGATTCGATTTCATTACACGGGTCGGGAGTAATCGAAAAAGCCAAACTCAGTACGGTATCTCTTGGAATCCTGAATATGACGCTACCAATAATTTGACTAATCCACATATGTCTCTATCAATCGGTACTAGTTGAAGAAATGAAAATTCCCTTGTATTTGTGAGAAATGAAAAACGAAAATATAAATAAGAGGGATCCCCCTTTGGAATGAAATTCTGCTATTTGTCCCCCTTTCACAGAAAATGGTTGATGTATTTTTTTATTGGATTATTGGATTTGGATCCGTCGGGACTGACGGGGCTCGAACCCGCAGCTTCCGCCTTGACAGGGCGGTGCTCTGACCGATTGAACTACAATCCCAGGGTCGATGTAATTGAGAAAAATTCTTATATTCTTTTTTCTCATTGGATTTCATTCGAACTATTTAGTTTCGCCGTGTTGTAACAGAGACACGAATGATATACTATATTATTATATATAAATATTATATTTATAAATGCAGTGAACTCTAGTGGGCTAATTCATGAATTGAATCAAAAATGGGCCAGCGGTAGAGTCACGCTCTTTAAACGCCCTAAGAAATAGGCGTAAGTCATCGGTTCAAAGGCTTTTCTATTTTCCACGAAACTCCTGTCTTAGTCTTCATTTTTCAGAAGAGGATATAGATATGAAAAAAAGGTAACCGCCTGGTTCGAAAGAGCCTACTATGTTTCGGAAAAATATGCTTTACCTGCCCTAGCTCTTTCGGTTGAGCTAGTAGGAGGGTTAGCCAGTTACGGCTGCTAAGTCAGAATTAGTACCATCCGGTTTTGAGGTTGAGGAAGGAAGGTCTGTAGTCCATTGTCTCTCTCCTAGCAGCCTTGCCTTAACCGACTGTGCGGGTTGGTTGTCATACCTATCCCTTCCTGTCTTTCCTCTTTCTGACTTCCGAGTCACTCGCTAGTGTTGTCGCTTTATCCGTGGTGGTCTTTCTCTATTGGTCTTGCCTCTCTGTCTGAGCTCCTGCTGAAGCTCCTGCTACACCAATTTAGCGTATGAAAGCAGTCCCAGCTTGTTGAGCTGCATACATTTCTTCTAGCTCTTCCCGCAGCTGAACATCCATTTCAGACCGCGAATCGGCTTTCATCAGACTCATTGCATGTATCAAGAATCTATCTTCCCCTGCTGGACTAAGTCAATCACTTCTAAAGAGTCTAGTTCAAAGCCTTTGACTTCTTATGTTATTATTAAGACTTTGTTTACCAAGGCTTGAGTCAGTCTTACGTGGCGTGGACATTCTTTCTTAGTATGCCTACAACTACAATCTAATCTTCATGGGCAGCTTTCTTTACGGGAGGGGATCTTCCCTTCTCTTTTAGGCCCAGAAGGTAAGGTATTCAGTCTGTCAGGCTAGACCTATGGAGCTTCCATTCCTTCTCTATCCCCGATAGCCCGCTCCATTGTGCATCCCCTACTATCTGAATGATAGATCCCCCGGGATAGAGAAGGAATGGAAGGCGAGTAGGATAAACTATCGGCGAAAAAACCCTATTCGAGTAGGAAGCATATAGGGAAGAACGAAGAGAGTTCCAGGGGGCTGGGTAAAGTAAAAAAAAAGTTGATGATTTTCCCTCACCCTTTTTTTTCCGAACTTCCCTTCCCTTGCCGTGCACCAAGCTCAAACCAAGCCATAAACTAATCCGAACTCGAAAGACTGTAGCTGCTGAACGTAGCCAACAACATAGATTTTGCACGGCCAAGCATCTTGCCATCCGAAACCAAGATACAAAAATTGTCTCTGAGTGCGGTCCGCTGCACTGTAGTTCCCTCGTATATCTCATGTAGCTCGCATAGCCGAAGTAGTCACTCAACAAAGGCTGTAGTTAGCACCCAAGGAACCAATGTTAATCAACAACTCCAACTTTGTACCACGAAACTATAATCATTCCTTTTGAGGAATCGTACTTAAGTGAAAACTTCCCCACATCAAACATAAAAAGCTGTCTCACGCGGAGTAGCTAAAATACCGAGCATTTATGAATATGAATTCATCGCCCCACGGAGATCGCTCAGGAAAAAACCGCATATCGAAATCTCAACATGTTTTCGTTTATCAATCACCATCCATCAGATCAGGTTTATCAAACAATCGAAAAAGAGAGTAGCGGGAGAATGGTAAGGTCCCTCGTGTTATAGTGACATGGTATGGCTAACGTTCCTTAGAGGAAAGCCTTCCCTAGGCGGGCTCTATGAATAGCTCCTGATCTTGGTCATAAAGGGAGTGAGTGCAAGCCCTGTTAGTCCCATAGGTCTAGAGCACGATCACGTGAAGAACCACCGATTGATTCACTTGTCTGATTCGGTATGTAGGCACATATAAAGTCTCACCATGTACATCCACAACTTATCAGCTCTTTCATTGCAATTCCCAACAACGGCCGTTTAGTTGGTCAACCATAGAGATGGAGCCCGGCCACATCCTTTGAAATGGAATGCTTGTTTGGAACAGCCAGATATTGGGAGACGTGCCAAGAAGAGGCATAGAGTGTGGATGGCTCTAAGCTTAAGACTCCGCACTTAGTTCGAGGCGTACATGTCTGCAAAGATAAAAATGTTGCCTTTTTTCGTCCTGATGGTGGAAAGAAAGGGAGGGAAGAATTCAAGGCCGGAGAGTCTTCTTTGAATTCGTTACCCCGCCAAGAAGTGAGAGGTATGAAGTAACTCGAGCGAAGCGAGAGGATCAGGCAACTCAGACAAGAAAAGGAGGCCATCGATGCTATGATATCCAGCATCAAGGCCGAAATCCCAAGACTGAGAATTACCGAGCAGCTGCCCACTTCTACTAAGGTTCCTCGTCTTAAGGCGAAATAGAAGAAGTCCGCGAGAGTTTTGAAAAGACGGTCTGTTCCCTTACCCCTTTGGCTTTTTGGGAACGTCACACGTGGAAGCACTTCGGCTACCTTATCGCAAGGGTTTCGACGAAAAAAAGCATCCCCACTAAATCAAGAGTTTAGATGCCCGAAGATCTAAGAAGGTTGAATCAGGAATAAGTGGGTTCTTTCTTGAAGAAGGGCCTAATTAGGCCAAGTAAGAGTCCATGGTC
>CANTUT010001827.1:42500-45738 GCA_947687605.1 Reutealis trisperma | reverse complement strand
TGGGGAATGCTAAACGTTTGGTAATTTTTCCTCCGACCAGGATAAAAGATCCCATTGAAGCAGCTAATCCCATGCATACTGTTTGTACATCTGGTCGCACAAATTGCATAGTTCATAAATAGCTATTCCGGGTATTACCCATCCAGGAGAGTTTATAAACAAATACATTCTTTGTCTCGCTCTCTATACTGAGATATACCATAAGACCAATAAGTTGATTCGAGATTTCGCTATCAACATCTTGACCTAAAAAAAGTAATCTTTCTCGATAAAGTCGGTTGATTAGGATAAAATTCTATCCTCTAGAAACCGTACATGCATCTTTTGATGCATACGGTTCAACACAAATTGCGAAAATAAAAAAAAGAATCAATGTGTAGATTCCAGCTCTCCCTTTTTGGATAGTGAGTACTTTTTAACTTTTTTTTTTATTCTAATTCTAATATTTATTCGAATTCTAATAAAGGGGCTTTTCCTCCATTTTTCAAGAAAGATGAGTTTTGACGTGTTTACCTATAAAAAAATTCATTAAGCTTATCAAACTAACTTCTCATTGATGTATTCTTTCATCGAGATTCAATTCAAATCACGATGGAATTTTCTTGTTCCTGAATGGGCTTCTTCAATTCTTTTAGGTTTGTGCTCTACTCCGAGTAAAGATCTGTCCGATTTTTATTTGCACGTATAGGGCAAATGTCCCAATACCGCGCCTTTTTGTTACAACTTCTTTGTTTTTTTTATTTAATAAATTTCACATCTTCTGCCAAATATTTGACCTATTCCTTATATTATTCGATTGAATATGATTAGCCGTTTGAAAATTTTCAAAATTAAAAAATAGAAAGAATATGATACAAGTAGTAATCATAATAGATATATTACCAATTGGGTTTTCTAAACGGAGCCTGGATACTTCATTTTTTTGGTCCAAACAAGCCAACCATAAATTATTCTAATTGATAATACTAATCTGGGTACCTCAAAAGCATAGATCTAATTGGACTTCATTGCACTTCACGCTCCAAAATTTTGATGATTTAATCAATCTTTCTTGGGTGAAACAGAGGATATCTCAATCGGGGGAGAGAACGGGGGAATTCCGTATGACCCAATATATTTGACAAGTCGCACTATACGTCAATCCAAATTGAATCGTCTTCCCCAGGATTTCGAAAAGGGACTTTTGGAACACCAATAGGCATTAAATGAAAGAAAAAAGTTAAGTACTCTATTTCACTTTGATGTGAAAACGTAACAATGAATTTATTGTCTTAATAATATTGATCTTTATAATTAATAATTAATATTGACCCTTATAATAATAATATTTTATGCATGAATTCGATAAGTTTATAAAAAAAAAAGAAAATAAAGGAAGCCAAAACGAATAGAGTCAAATTCTTACAAATAGGTCTTTTGAATGATAAAAAAATCTCTATGCATTCGCTTATAGAAAATGGAGTCAACTCCCCATTGCGTATTGGTACTTATCGGGTATAGAATAGATCTGCTTCTCTTTTCTTTGTTCCTACAAACAGAATTGTTACGTTATTACTAAAAAAAAAAAGAATATAAAAAATATTAATTCTTTCTCCGAGATAATCCACTTAAAAGGGGAGGTCCATAACATATTTTTTTTAGTGCAATAAAGTTACATAGTGTCTATTTTTCGTTAATAAAGGGGTATTTCCATGGGTTTGCCTTGGTATCGTGTTCATACCGTCGTATTGAATGATCCCGGTCGTTTGCTGTCTGTCCATATAATGCATACAGCCTTGGTTGCTGGTTGGGCCGGTTCGATGGCTCTATATGAATTAGCAGTTTTTGATCCCTCTGACCCCGTTCTCGATCCAATGTGGAGACAGGGTATGTTCGTTATACCCTTCATGACTCGTTTAGGAATAACCAATTCGTGGGGTGGCTGGAGTATCACAGGAGGAACTATAACGAATCCGGGTATTTGGAGTTATGAAGGCGTGGCTGGGGCGCATATTGTGTTTTCTGGCTTGTGCTTCTTGGCAGCTATTTGGCATTGGGTGTATTGGGATCTAGAAATATTTTGTGATGAACGTACAGGAAAACCTTCTTTGGATTTGCCCAAGATCTTTGGAATTCATTTATTTCTTTCAGGGGTGGCTTGCTTTGGGTTTGGTGCTTTTCATGTAACCGGATTGTATGGTCCTGGAATATGGGTGTCCGATCCTTATGGACTAACTGGAAAGGTACAACCAGTAAGTCCAGCATGGGGTGTGGAAGGTTTTGATCCTTTTGTTCCGGGAGGAATAGCCTCTCATCATATTGCAGCGGGGACATTGGGCATATTAGCGGGCCTATTCCATCTTAGTGTCCGTCCGCCCCAACGTTTATACAAAGGATTACGTATGGGAAATATTGAAACTGTCCTTTCCAGTAGTATCGCTGCTGTCTTTTTTGCAGCTTTTGTTGTTGCGGGAACTATGTGGTATGGTTCAGCAACTACCCCGATTGAATTATTTGGGCCTACTCGTTATCAATGGGATCAAGGATACTTCCAACAAGAAATATTTCGAAGAGTTAGCGCTGGGCTAGCCGAAAATCAAAGTTTATCCGAAGCTTGGTCTAAAATTCCCGAAAAATTAGCTTTTTATGATTACATCGGCAATAATCCGGCAAAAGGTGGATTGTTCAGAGCAGGTTCAATGGACAACGGGGATGGAATAGCCGTTGGGTGGTTAGGACATCCTATCTTTAGAGATAACGAGGGGCGTGAACTTTTTGTACGTCGTATGCCTACTTTTTTTGAAACATTTCCAGTTGTTTTGGTAGACGGAGATGGAATTGTTAGAGCTGATGTTCCTTTTCGAAGGGCAGAGTCAAAGTATAGTGTCGAACAAGTAGGTGTAACTGTTGAGTTCTATGGTGGTGAACTAAATGGAGTCAGTTATAGTGATCCTGCTACTGTGAAAAAATATGCTAGACGTGCTCAATTGGGTGAAATTTTTGAATTAGATCGTGCTACTTTGAAATCAGATGGTGTTTTTCGTAGCAGCCCAAGGGGTTGGTTTACTTTTGGACATGCTTCATTTGCTCTGCTCTTTTTCTTCGGACACATTTGGCACGGTGCTCGAACTTTGTTCAGAGATGTTTTTGCTGGTATTGATCCAGATTTAGACGCTCAAGTAGAATTTGGAGCATTCCAAAAACTCGGAGATCCGACTACAAGAAGACAAGTAGTTTGATACAACATTTGATCTCTTAC
>CANTUT010001827.1:32500-37500 GCA_947687605.1 Reutealis trisperma | reverse complement strand
GAGATAGAATAAAGCGTCCATAATAAAGACGTTTATTGTCGGTTCTTGATTCAACACATTTCCACTGCAGTGTCCGAGTTGATATTGTTACTTTCTCTCGAACCATAATAATATTGCGAAATCCTTGAATTATTTATTTCTCTTGAAATCTCTTCAATATTTATTATTTATTTTTACACGCGCCTTTTTTTAGGGGGTCTGCAGCCATTATGTGGCATAGGGGTTACATCTCGGACGAAACTTAATAGTATACCACTTCTGCGAATAGCTCTTAATGCCGCATCTCGTCCAAGACCAGGGCCCTTTATCATGACTTCTGCTCGTTGCATACCTTGATCCACTACTGTCCGAATAGCATTGCCTGCTGCAGTTTGAGCAGCAAATGGCGTTCCTCTTCTGTGCCCCTGAATCCACAAGTGCCGGCGGAAGACCAAGAAATCACTTGACCCCGTACATCTGTAACGGTCACAATAGTGTTGTTGAAACTTGCTTGAACATGAATAACTCCCTTTGGTATTTTACGTGCATTCTTGCGTGAGCCAATACGTCCATTCCGGCGTGAACCCATTTTGGGTAAAGGTTTTGTCATATTTTATCATCTCATAAATATAAGTCAGAGGTCTATGGATATATCCATTTCATGTCAAAATAGATCCTTTATTTTTATTTATTTTTATTTGTACCTCGGATCCTTTCTTTAGAGCAGTTCCACTTAGAAATTAGAAAGATTATCCTTGTCTTTGTTTATGTCTCGGGTTGAAGCAAATTACTATAATTCGTCCCCGTCTACGTATCAGTCGACATTTTTCACAAATTTTACGAACAGAAGCTCTTATTTTCATATTTGCTATCCTTGAATATACATACTTTTTTGAAGTTTGAAGAAAATAAGTTTCTTTAATTTTTGAAATATTGAATTGTATCCTGAAAGGAATTTGAAAGTTGAAAAAAAAAAAAGCCGCCTAATCATTCAAATTCTTGTTACGGAGTCTATAAAATAGACGCCCTCTGGTCGTGGATTAAATTATAAATATTTACTTCCATTTTGGCACGGATTATACGTATACTACGCTGGATCTTTCCTGAAACATAAACTAAAACCAGATCTTCATTAGCTAAATGAACTTGGAAGCTAAATGAACTTGGAAATAATATTGAAAAAGGGATTCAGCAATTAAACCTTATTGAATCCATTTTTGTTCTTTTATTCCATCTAAAATCCCCTTGAATTATTAACTAATGTAAGAGGAATGGGAATGATATTAGAAACCTGTTCGTTCTCTTTTTTTTTTCACAAAAAGGAAGTCTGGATACAATTCAGATATCAGAAAGATTACCATATATAACACAAGATTTCTCCACCGATTCTTTCTAGTCGAGCGTCTCGGTCTGTCATTATACCCCGAGAAGTTGAAAGAATTACAATGCCCATCCCGCCCAAAATTCTAGGAATTTTTTGATAGTTAGAATAGATTCGTAGACCCGGTCGACTGATCCGTTTTAAATTTAGACTAGTTCTATATGGTACTTTCCTCTTCCTTCTATGTCGTAGGGTTAAAACCAAAAAATTTTTGTTGCCTTCCTGATGTTTTCTAACATTTTCAAAAAAACCTTCTCGTAAAAGTATTTTAATAATGTTTTCGGTGATATTAGTAGATGCTATTCGAACGGTTCCTTTTCTATTCATGTCAGCATTTCGTATAGAGGTTATTATGTCAGCAATAGGATCCCTACTCATGATAAACTAAAATTTTTATTTCTCTCTAGTTTTGATATAATCAACATACTCTTTTTTTTTATGAATTAATTAATTTTTTTTTTTTATTTTATTAAATTTATTAAAAATTTAATAAAATAAAAAAAGTATATAAAAAAGTATATTCGGTAAAGGTATATGCGTGAAACACAATTTACTAATTAATTTTAATTTCATTTTTATTCAAATACTATAACTATATAATATAAACTATATAATATATTATAACTATATAATTATAATATAATTATAATAAATTATATAATTAATATAATTATAATAATATAAATAATAATAAAATAGAAAAAATATAATATAGTAATCTATAAAGAATAAAATATAAAATAATATATAAAATAATATAGAATTATAATAAATTATAATAAAGAATTAGAATTTATTATAATAAAATAAATTATAATAAAAGAATATAATAAATTATAATAAAAGAAATAGATAAAATAGTATAAATATATCATGGTCTTATCTTAACTTAAATGTTATATCTTATCTTATATCTTATATTTATATCTTATATTCTTATATCTTATAATTTTTTATCTTATAATACTTTTTATAATACTTCGGGTGCTAATGAAACTATTTTAGTAAAATTTAACTGTTTCAATTCCCGGGCGATTGCGCCAAAAATTCGAGTTCCTTTTGGATTTCCTTCTTGATCAATGACAACTGCAGCATTGTCATCATATCGTATTATTATACCGTTATCACGTTTGAGTTCTTTACAAGTACGTACAATTACAGCCCTGATTACTTCTGATCTTTCGAGAGGTGAATTTGGTGCTGCTTCCTTGATCACAGCAACAATAACGTCACCAATATGAGCATATCGTCGATTACTAGTTCCTATGATTCGAATACACATCAATTCTCGGGCTCCGCTGTTATCCGCTACATTCAAATGGGTTTGAGATTGGATCATATCATTTTTTTTTTAATCTGTTATTTTAATGCAAAGCAAAGGAAAAAAAATATATTGTTTGTCTAAAAAAAGAAACTTGCGATTTTTTTTGGTATCCAAAAGGTCTTTTTTTTTTTTCTTTGGTTCTATATTCCTATCCCGAAATAATGAATTGAGTTCGTATAGGCATTTTGGATGCTGCTATTGAAATAGCTTTTCTCGCTATATTTTCGGCTACTCCGCCCATTTCATAAAGTATTCTACCAGGTTTAACGACGGCTACCCAATATTCGGGAGATCCTTTCCCCGAACCCATACGTGTTTCCGTAGGTCTTAAAGTAACTGGTTTGTCGGGAAATAAACGTACCCATATTTTTCCACCGCGGCGTGCATTTCGTGTCATTGCTCGTCGTCCCGCTTCTATTTGTTTAGATGTAATCCAAGCGGGTTCAAGTGCCTGAAGAGCATATCTGCCGAAACAAATACGATTACCTCGAAAAGTTATTCCTTTCATTCGTCCTCTATGTTGTTTACGGAATCGGGTTCTTTTGGGGTTATAGTTGATGGGCAATTCCATCTCTACTACAGAACCGGACATGAGAGTTTCTTCTCATCCAGCTCCTCGCGAATGAAATGATTAAAAAAAATTACATGCGTTTGTTGAATAAAATAATATATATACTAAACCGTGGAATTCTTTGTATTTTTTTATTATAATTATGATATATGATATCAGATCGCTAAAATTTAGAAATCCAATAATAGAAAAAATTTCGCGGGCGAATATTTACTCTTTCAATATTTATTTCATTTGTAGAGGTACCCGATCTCTTAGACTAAATGCAGACTAAATGGATTGTCTTCTGGTTCATTTCGCTATCCCCCCAATAAATCATTAAGATTTGTTTTCAATAAAATCTTATGTACTTACAGGTTCCGCCGTTCCCATCGCTTCTCCGTTAATGGTTAGGTCTTAATTTTACAATGGAGCCTTTAAATGAAATTTGTAATGAAATTTGTTCTTGAGTCAATCTTCTCAGTCTTTATTGGCTCGAGGCTCTTGATTTTTTGTTTTATGAACATATTAGTTTAATTATAGATCAATTGGTATTGATGCTTTACTACATTATCTTTTATGTGATGATTCATAGACCTTACAAATTGGAATTATATATCATTGATATTCTTTTTCTCTCTTTCTTTCATCCTTCCACTTATCCGCATAACTTTATGTTTTTATTTACAACTCATAATTAGATTGGTTTTTCTTTTGTTTGTGCAAAAAGGATTTCAATTGCTACAATGATATGACCAATATATCATATCTTGACTGTTTCTTTTGATCCAGATAATGCAAAGCGATGAGTTGGTTATTAGTTGTATACTTCTATTTATTAGTTCATAGTACAGGTCAGCCCTTTTTTTTAATTCTGACTCTAAAAAACCAACGAGTCACACACTAAGCATAGCAATTATATCAATATATCAATCGAATTTTTTATTTTATTCAACCTTATAGAAATCAAATTAGAATTGCTTCTTTTTTGTTTTGATTAAAAAAAAAAAAAAGAATGAAAGAGTTTTTCATTTTTTGTTCTATCAATGGGTAAAATGTAAAGACAAATCAAGTAAAGGTTTATTCTTTCTTGTCTAAAAATGTCCAAATTTTTATGCCTAATACCCCATAAATAGTTCTAACAGTATACGAGCAATACTCAATTTTAGCTCGAATGGTTTGTAGAGGAACCCTACCCTCTCTAATCCATTCGACGCGTGCAATTTCTTTTCCGTCAAGGCGCCCCGCAATTTGTACTTGAATTCCTTTTGTATCTGCGCGTTCAGTTAATTCAATAGCTTTTTTCATTGCTTTGCGAAATGAAACCCTATTTTTTAACTGTCCGGCTATAAATTCTGCAAGAATATTAGGGTGCCCATAAGGATTTGAAATTCTTGTAATAGCAATATTGAGTTTTCGGTTCACACAATTAAGTTCTTTTTGTACATTCATCTGTAATTCTTCGATTCGTTTAGGGCTACTTTCTATTAAAAATTTTGGGAATCCCATATATATTATGACCTGAATCACATCGATTCGTTTTTGAATCTCTATACGTGCAATTCCCTCAACACCAGAAGATATTTTCGTATTTTTTTTTACATAATTTTTGATACAATTTCTTATTTTTTGATCTTCTTGTAGACCTTCAGAGTAATTTTTTGGTTGTGCAAACCAAAGAGAGTGATGACTTTGGGTTGTACCAAGCCTGAAACCAAGTGGATTTATTTTTTGTCCCATAATCCTCCACTACTTCCTATACATAT
>CANTUT010001827.1:0-5000 GCA_947687605.1 Reutealis trisperma | reverse complement strand
TCCACCCAGTTTGTCAACTTTTTTGGAAATGATACAAAAAAAAAATGTCAATTTTTAAAAACGAAAAAGTATCCTCCGATGAATTGTATAATAATTGGAATTTGAAAAATGAACAAAAAAAGAAA
The DNA here is from genome assembly GCA_947687605.1 of Reutealis trisperma. Taxonomy (NCBI): domain Eukaryota; kingdom Viridiplantae; phylum Streptophyta; class Magnoliopsida; order Malpighiales; family Euphorbiaceae; genus Reutealis; species Reutealis trisperma. The sequence continues at coordinate 4,875 of CANTUT010001827.1, read as the reverse complement.
AGCCTAAGTAATGAATTTCTAAAAAGAGTCCAGGCTCTAGATAAGGAATATCTTACTCCGAATACACTCGAAAAAAGGACTAGATTGTGTAATGATAAAACTAAAAAAGAGTACTTACCTAAAACATATGATCCCTTATTGAATGGGTCCTACCGCGGGAAAATCCATTTTTTTTTTTCACCCTCAAGTTTAAAGAAAACTTTTATAAAAAATTCCACAGAAAAGGTTTGGATAAATAAAATTCATCTTTTTCTTTTTATTCTTATTACAAATTATCAAGAATTTAAACCAAAAATGGATGTAAAATCAATTTCAACAGAAATTGCTTATTTCTTAAACTTAATTAATGAATTTGCCGGAAAATCAAGATCGAGTTTCAATTTTAAGGGACTTCCTTTTTTTCCAGATCACAAAGAAGAAAAAGTGGATATGGATTTAGAAAATCGAATAAAAATTTTCAAATTTTTATTTGATATAGTTATCGCGAATCCAAAAAATAAAACAATTAGAAATAATTCTATTGGAATAAAAGAAATAAGTAAACAAATTCCTCGATGGTCATATAAATTAATTGATGATTTGGAACAGCAAGAGGGAGAAAATGAAGAAAACCTGGCCGAAGATCATGAAATTCGTTCACGAAAAGCCAAACGTGTAGTGATTTTTACTGATAATCAACAAAATACTGATACTTATAATAATACCAAAGATACAACAAATTCGGATGAAATAGACGAAGTGACTTTGATACGTTATTCACAACAATCAGACTTTCGTCGAGACATAATAAAAGGATCCATGCGAGCACAAAGACGCAAAACCCCTATTTTGGAACTGTTTCAAGCAAATGTGCATTCTCCCCTTTTTTTGGACAGAATAGACAAATCTCTTTTTTTTTCTTTTGGTATTTCAGAATTGATGAAAACAAGATTTATAAATTGGATGTGTAAAAACACGGAATTCGCAATTTCGGATTATACTTATACAGAAAAAAAAACAAAAGAAAGTAAGAAAAAAGAAGAGGACAAACGAGAAGACAACAAAAGAGAGGAAAAAACTCGGATAGAAATAGCCGAAGCCTGGGATAGCATTCTTTTTGCTCAAGTAATAAGAGGTTGTGTTTTAGTAACCCAATCGATTCTTAGAAAATATATTATATTACCCTCATTAATAATAACCAAAAATACCACTCGTATACTATTTTTTCAAATTCCCGAATGGTCCGAGGATTTAAAAGATTGGAGTAGAGAAATGCATGTTAAATGCACCTATAACGGAGTTCAATTATCAGAAAAAGAATTTCCGAAAAACTGGTTAACAGACGGGATTCAAATAAAGATCCTATTTCCTTTTCGTCTAAAACCTTGGCACAGATCTAAGTTAAAATTCCCTCACAAAGATCCAATGAAAAAGAAAACACAAAAAAATGATTTTTGTTTTTTAACAGTTTGGGGAATGGAAGCGGAACTGCCTTTTGGTTCTCCCCGAAAACGGCTTTCCCTCTTTGAACCTATTTTTAAAAAACTCGAAAAAAAAATTAGAAAAATGAAAAAAAAAAGTTTTCGAGTTATAACAATTTTAGAAGAAAGAAGAAAATTTTTTCTAAAATTATCAAAAGAAAAAAAAAACCGGGTCATCAAAAACATTTTTTTTCGAAAAGAAATAATAAACAAACTTTCCAACTCAAAAAGAAATCCAATTTTATTATCTGGATTTAGAAAAGTATATGAATTGGTGGATGAAACTAAAAAAGATTCGACAATCAATAAAAATAACGGGACGATTCAGAAATTGTCTACCCCAATTCGATCTACGGCTTGGATAAATTATTCATTGACAGAAAAAAAAATGAAAGATCTTTCTTCTAGAAGAAAGATAATCATAAATCAAATAGAAAAAATTACAAAAGAAAAGGAAACTCAAATTAGAACCTCAGAAATAAATATTAGTCCTAACAAAATAAGTTATAATGGTAAAAGTTTAAAATCATCAAAAAATCTTTCACAGATATTAAAAAGATGGAATGCTCGATTATCGCATAAATTCCATTTTTTTATAAAATTTTTGATTAAAAAGATATACATAGATATCTTTTTAGGTATCATTAATATTCCGAGGATTAATGTACAGTTTTTTCTTGAATCAACAAAAAAAAAAATTTCTGAATACATTTACAATAATGAAAAAAATCACAAAAAAATTGATAAAACAAATCAAAATACAATTCACTTTATTTCGATTATAAAACAGTCACTTAATAATAGTAATATTTCTGTTATTAATAAAAATTCACAGTGTGATATATCCTCCTTGTCACAAGCATATGTACTTTACAAATTATCACAAATCAAAATTATTAACTTATATAAGTTAAGATCTATCCTTCAATATCATGGCCTTTTTCTTAAGAATGAAATAAAGGATTATTTTAAAGACCAAGGATTTTTTAATTCCGAATTAAAAGATAAAAAATTTAGAAATTTTGTAATGGATCAATGGAAAAGCTGGTTAAGGAGTCATTATCAATATAAATACGATTTAGCTCAAATTAGATGGTCTAGATTAATACCGAAAAAATGGCGAAATAGAATCGATCAACACCATATGGTTCGAAATAAAAAATGGAATTTATATGAAAAAGACCAATTAATTCATTACGAAAAAGAAAATGATTTTGAGGCAGACTCATTGCCGAATCAAAAAGATAATTTCAAAAAACACTATAGATATAATCTTTTATCATATAAATCTATTAATTATGAAAAAAAGAAGGACTCATATATTTACGGATCCCTAGTACAAGTAAATAATAAACAAGAGATTTCTTATAATTACAACACAAATAAAAGAAAATTATTTGAAATATTAGAAAGTATTCCTATCAATAATTATCTAGCGGAAGATGATATTATCGATATGGAGAAAAGCCCGGATAGAAAATATTTTGATTGGAGAATTCTCAATTTTTGTCTTAGAAAGAAGGTCGATATTGATTCCTGGATCGATATCGGAAGCAAAGATAAAAAAAATACTAAGATTAGGACTAATAAGTATCAAATAATTGATAAAATTGATAAGAAAAATCTCTTTTTTCTTACAATTCACCAAGATCAAGAAGTCAATTCATCCAATCCAAAAAAAAACCTTTTTGATTGGATGGGAATGAATGAAGAAATACAAAATCGTCTCATATCAAATTTTGAACTTTGGTTCTTTCAAAAATTTGTGATACTTTATAACACATATAAGATAAAACCATGGGTGATACCCATCCAATTTCTTCTTTTCAATTTTCATCGAAATGAAAATATTAGTAAAAATAAGAAAATCAAGGGGAAGAAAAATGGCAATCCTTTTCTATCTATATCCTCGAATGAAAAAAAATTCATTGAATTAGAGAATCGAAATCACGAAGAAAAAGAATCCGAAGACCAGATGGACTTTGGATCAGTTTTCGCAAATCAAGAAAAAGATATTGAAGAAGATTATATGGGATTAGATATGAAAAAACATAGAAATAAAAAACAAAACAAAAGTCATACGGAAGTAGAGCTTGATTTCTTCCTAAAACGATATTTATGTTTTCAATTAAGATGGAACGGTTCTTTAAATCAAAAAATAATCAATAATATCAAAGTATATTGTCTTCTGCTTAGACTGACAAATCCACGAGAAATTCTTATATCTTCTATTCAAAGGCAAGAAATAAGTCTGAGTATTATGATGGTTCAGAAAGATTTAACTCTTACAGAATTGATAAAAAAGGGGATATTAATTATCGAACCTCTTCGTCTGTCAGTAAAAAATGATAGCCAATTTTTTTTTGTATCAAAAGGTAGGTATCTTATTAGTTCATAAGAACAAACAACAAATTAATCAAAAATACAGAGAAAAAATCTATGTTGATAAAAAGAAATTTATCGAATCTATTGAAAGACATCAAAGTCTAATTGGAGATAGAGACAAAAAAGATTATGATTTACTTGTTCCTGAAAATATTTTATCCCCTAAGCGTCGTAGAGAATTAAGAATTCTAACTTCTTTCAATTTTAAAAATCAAAATGATATTTATATAAATACAGAAATTTTCAATGGTAATAACAGTGGTTCCATTTTGGATAAAAGCAAACATTTTGATAGAGATAAAAATAAACTAATTAAATTCAAATTTTTTCTTTGGCCCAATTTTCGACTAGAAGATTTAGCTTGTATGAATCGTTATTGGTTCGATACTAACAATGCCAGTCGTTTCAGTATGGTAAGAATATATATATATCCAAGGTTGAAATTTTAGTTTTAGTTAAGGGTGCATTTTTCATATATCCCATAGGATATCTGATCTAGTATATGAAAACAAAGAGATGGACACGTCATTCTTTTACACTCCATATTCCATTCTGGTACATGGAATTCAATCATGTATCAATTAGATCTAGAAATGAATTTTTTTTTCTCTTTTGTAAGTCGAAACAATAGACCATCCTTTTTATATCTATAACATAACCTTATATCTATAACATAACCGAATAAAAAAAATTGGATTGATTAATGATAAATTTTATTTGACAAATTTTTGAATTACTAGCAAAGAAAGATTTTTGTGTATACCAAATTAAAATGAACTGATATTATTATTTCCATTTTCTATTATTACTGATCAATAAAAAATATCTTAAACTAAAAAAAAAGAGGGGTACTTATTTTATGGTAAAAAATTCATTCATTTCCGTTATTTCACAAGAAAAAAAAGACGAAAATAAGGGATCTGTTGAATTTCAAATAGTAAGTTTCACTAATAAGATACGAAGACTTACTTCACATTTGGAATTGCATAGAAAAGACTATTTATCCCAGAGAGGTTTGCGAAAAATTCTA
>CANTUT010001826.1:15000-30000 GCA_947687605.1 Reutealis trisperma | reverse complement strand
TCCTCCTTGTCACAAGCATATGTACTTTACAAATTATCACAAATCAAAATTATTAACTTATATAAGTTAAGATCTATCCTTCAATATCATGGCCTTTTTCTTAAGAATGAAATAAAGGATTATTTTAAAGACCAAGGATTTTTTAATTCCGAATTAAAAGATAAAAAATTTAGAAATTTTGTAATGGATCAATGGAAAAGCTGGTTAAGGAGTCATTATCAATATAAATACGATTTAGCTCAAATTAGATGGTCTAGATTAATACCGAAAAAATGGCGAAATAGAATCGATCAACACCATATGGTTCGAAATAAAAAATGGAATTTATATGAAAAAGACCAATTAATTCATTACGAAAAAGAAAATGATTTTGAGGCAGACTCATTGCCGAATCAAAAAGATAATTTCAAAAAACACTATAGATATAATCTTTTATCATATAAATCTATTAATTATGAAAAAAAGAAGGACTCATATATTTACGGATCCCTAGTACAAGTAAATAATAAACAAGAGATTTCTTATAATTACAACACAAATAAAAGAAAATTATTTGAAATATTAGAAAGTATTCCTATCAATAATTATCTAGCGGAAGATGATATTATCGATATGGAGAAAAGCCCGGATAGAAAATATTTTGATTGGAGAATTCTCAATTTTTGTCTTAGAAAGAAGGTCGATATTGATTCCTGGATCGATATCGGAAGCAAAGATAAAAAAAATACTAAGATTAGGACTAATAAGTATCAAATAATTGATAAAATTGATAAGAAAAATCTCTTTTTTCTTACAATTCACCAAGATCAAGAAGTCAATTCATCCAATCCAAAAAAAAACCTTTTTGATTGGATGGGAATGAATGAAGAAATACAAAATCGTCTCATATCAAATTTTGAACTTTGGTTCTTTCAAAAATTTGTGATACTTTATAACACATATAAGATAAAACCATGGGTGATACCCATCCAATTTCTTCTTTTCAATTTTCATCGAAATGAAAATATTAGTAAAAATAAGAAAATCAAGGGGAAGAAAAATGGCAATCCTTTTCTATCTATATCCTCGAATGAAAAAAAATTCATTGAATTAGAGAATCGAAATCACGAAGAAAAAGAATCCGAAGACCAGATGGACTTTGGATCAGTTTTCGCAAATCAAGAAAAAGATATTGAAGAAGATTATATGGGATTAGATATGAAAAAACATAGAAATAAAAAACAAAACAAAAGTCATACGGAAGTAGAGCTTGATTTCTTCCTAAAACGATATTTATGTTTTCAATTAAGATGGAACGGTTCTTTAAATCAAAAAATAATCAATAATATCAAAGTATATTGTCTTCTGCTTAGACTGACAAATCCACGAGAAATTCTTATATCTTCTATTCAAAGGCAAGAAATAAGTCTGAGTATTATGATGGTTCAGAAAGATTTAACTCTTACAGAATTGATAAAAAAGGGGATATTAATTATCGAACCTCTTCGTCTGTCAGTAAAAAATGATAGCCAATTTTTTTTGTATCAAAAGGTAGGTATCTTATTAGTTCATAAGAACAAACAACAAATTAATCAAAAATACAGAGAAAAAATCTATGTTGATAAAAAGAAATTTATCGAATCTATTGAAAGACATCAAAGTCTAATTGGAGATAGAGACAAAAAAGATTATGATTTACTTGTTCCTGAAAATATTTTATCCCCTAAGCGTCGTAGAGAATTAAGAATTCTAACTTCTTTCAATTTTAAAAATCAAAATGATATTTATATAAATACAGAAATTTTCAATGGTAATAACAGTGGTTCCATTTTGGATAAAAGCAAACATTTTGATAGAGATAAAAATAAACTAATTAAATTCAAATTTTTTCTTTGGCCCAATTTTCGACTAGAAGATTTAGCTTGTATGAATCGTTATTGGTTCGATACTAACAATGCCAGTCGTTTCAGTATGGTAAGAATATATATATATCCAAGGTTGAAATTTTAGTTTTAGTTAAGGGTGCATTTTTCATATATCCCATAGGATATCTGATCTAGTATATGAAAACAAAGAGATGGACACGTCATTCTTTTACACTCCATATTCCATTCTGGTACATGGAATTCAATCATGTATCAATTAGATCTAGAAATGAATTTTTTTTTCTCTTTTGTAAGTCGAAACAATAGACCATCCTTTTTATATCTATAACATAACCTTATATCTATAACATAACCGAATAAAAAAAATTGGATTGATTAATGATAAATTTTATTTGACAAATTTTTGAATTACTAGCAAAGAAAGATTTTTGTGTATACCAAATTAAAATGAACTGATATTATTATTTCCATTTTCTATTATTACTGATCAATAAAAAATATCTTAAACTAAAAAAAAAAGGGGGTACTTATTTTATGGTAAAAAATTCATTCATTTCCGTTATTTCACAAGAAAAAAAAGACGAAAATAAGGGATCTGTTGAATTTCAAATAGTAAGTTTCACTAATAAGATACGAAGACTTACTTCACATTTGGAATTGCATAGAAAAGACTATTTATCCCAGAGAGGTTTGCGAAAAATTCTAGGAAAACGTCAACGATTGCTGTCTTATTTAGCAAAGAAAAATAGAATACATTATAAAGAATTAATTAGCCGGTTGGATATTCGGGAGTCAAAAACTCGTTAATTTGACGAATTTTTTTGAATTATTTGATTTATTAGATCTTGAGATGAACTTTTTTTGTTTTCCGTAATTCATGGAAGAATAAATCGAGGAAATCCCTATGAATGTACCAGCTACACGAAAAGACCTTATGATAGTCAATATGGGTCCCCATCACCCATCAATGCACGGTGTTCTTCGACTCATCGTTACTCTAGACGGCGAAGATGTTGTTGACTGTGAACCAATATTAGGTTATTTACACAGAGGAATGGAAAAAATTGCGGAAAATCGAACAATTATACAATATTTGCCCTATGTAACACGTTGGGATTATTTGGCTACTATGTTCACCGAAGCAATAACAGTGAATGGTCCAGAACTGTTAGGAAATATTCAAGTACCTAAAAGAGCTGGCTATATCAGAGTAATTATGTTGGAATTGAGTCGTATAGCTTCTCATTTGTTATGGCTTGGCCCTTTTATGGCAGATATTGGGGCACAGACCCCTTTCTTCTATATTTTTAGAGAGAGAGAGTTAGTATATGATTTATTCGAAGCTGCCACTGGTATGAGAATGATGCATAATTTTTTTCGTATCGGGGGGGTAGCGGCTGATCTACCTCATGGCTGGATAGATAAATGTTTGGATTTTTGCGATTTTTTTTTAATAGGAGTTGCTGAATATCAAAAACTTATTACGCGAAATCCTATTTTTTTAGAACGAGTTGAAGGAGTAGGTATTCTTGGTACAGAAGAAGCAATAAATTGGGGGTTATCGGGACCAATGCTACGAGCTTCTGGAGTACAATGGGATCTTCGTAAAGTTGATCATTATGAGTGTTACGACGAATTTGATTGGGAAGTCCAGTGGCAAAAAGAAGGAGATTCATTAGCTCGTTATTTAGTCCGAATTGGTGAAATGATGGAATCTATAAAAATTATTCAACAGGCTCTGGAAGGAATTCCGGGGGGGCCCTATGAAAATTTAGAAATCCGACGTTTTGATAAAGAAAGGGGTCCAGAATGGAACGATTTCGAATATCGATTCATTAGTAAAAAAACTTCTCCTACTTTTGAATTACCGAAACAAGAACTTTATGTGAGAGTCGAAGCCCCAAAAGGAGAATTGGGAATTTTTCTGATAGGGGATCAGAGCGGGTTTCCTTGGAGATGGAAAATTCGCCCGCCGGGTTTTATCAATTTGCAAATTCTTCCTGAATTAGTTAAAAGAATGAAATTGGCCGATATTATGACAATACTAGGTAGTATAGATATCATTATGGGAGAAGTTGACCGTTGAAATGATAATTGATACAACAGAAGTACAAGCTATCAATTCTTTTTCTAGATTAGAATCCTTAAACGAGGTCTATGGAATTATATGGGTGTTTGTCCCTATTTTGACTCTTGTATTGGGAATCACGATAGGCATACTAGTAATTGTATGGTTAGAAAGAGAAATAGCTGCAGGGATACAACAACGTATTGGACCTGAATATGCCGGTCCTTTAGGAGTTCTTCAAGCTCTAGCAGATGGAACAAAACTACTTTTCAAAGAAAATCTTTTTCCATCTAGGGGGGATACTCGTTTATTCAATATCGGACCATCCATAGCAGTCATATCAACTCTATTAAGCTATTCAGTAATTCCTTTTGGTTATCACTTTGTATTAACTGATCTAAATATTGGTGTTTTTTTATGGATTGCCATTTCAAGTATTGCTCCCGTTGGACTTCTTATGTCAGGATATGGATCAAATAATAAATATTCCTTTTTAGGTGGTCTACGAGCTGCTGCTCAATCAATTAGTTATGAAATACCTTTAACTCTTTGTGTATTATCCATATCTCTACGTGTGATTCGTTGAAACATAAACTTTTCCCTATTCCTTTCTTTTTAGGAAGAAGGCGAAATGAATTGAATAGATATCTTCATTTTTTATTCATCATTGGGGTTGATGAACTAAATTGGATAGTTATATGAGTGAAAGAAAACAACTTCTAAATTTGCAGTAAAAAATTGAGACTCGTTTCCTATGTACAAGAGTAAAACAGAAATAAACATAAGAAAAAAAGACCGTTCGCCCCAATATTGGTTGATTAGTCATCCTGGCTTGAAGCGGGCTCAAAAGATCAACCGCATTGAGTTGTCACTATCATTTATATGTATTACCATAATGCTAACGGGTGATTGAGCAAAAATGAGTGGATGGTTAGGAACACCAAGATACACAAAGGATTAGTAATAGAGATTTTTAAAATTATCTAAAAGGATATTTTGGCATAATATAAAAGTATATTAATTGGGGCTTTAAGTTGGTAGAAATGATCAGGAAGTACTCCCCATGATTCCGACCCAGAGTATGCTCCTACCCACCGATTAAAGAAATAACTATCAGGAACGAAATAATCCTTTCCTTTTTGAATCCCCTTTTCTTTTTTTCAGAAAGAAGAATTCAGAAAGAAGAATAGGAACGAAAAAAAAAAAGACTCTAATTACAATAGAAAAAAGTAATCTTTTTTTCTTCTTTTTTCCTATACCGATATTCACAGAGATGGAATTCATGTCATAATTCGAAATATCTAATTCGTAATCGAAAACGATAGGTTGAAATATCTATTGGGATTTTTACAAGGAATATTTTCCTTTTTACTAAGAGTATTTTATTGAAGGATTTAAGTTATTACTCAAGAAAGAAAAATTGAAATTTTTAAAGTAAAGGATGAGATCAATTCAGAAGTACTTTTTTTTTAGTATTATAACAGATAGAATTTCATTGCTCGAATTTGGGAACGTCGATAGATTTGGTTTTGATCCTATCTATTCTACAAATATATCAAAATAAATAATACGATCTTTAAATTTATTTATTTATAGCCTTCGAGGAGCCGTATGAGATGAGAATCTCATGTACGGTTCTGTAATAGCGATGAGAACAGTGATGTTATCACCGACTATAATTATCTAACAGTTCAAGTACAGTTGATATAGTTGAGGCACAATCAAAATCTGGTTTTGGGGGATGGAATTTGTGGCGTCAACCTATAGGATTTATCATTTTTTTTATCTCTTCTCTAGCAGAATGCGAAAGATTACCTTTTGATTTACCAGAAGCAGAAGAAGAATTAGTAGCAGGTTATCAAACCGAATATTCGGGTATCAAATTTGGTTTATTTTATATTGCTTCCTATGTAAACTTATTAGTTTCTTCATTATTTGTAACAGTTCTTTACTTGGGTGGTTGGAATATTTCTATTCCGTATATATTCGTTCCTGCGCTTTTTGAAAATAATAAAATAGGTGGAGTTTTTGGAACAACAATTGGTATCTTTATTACATTGGTTAAAACTTATTTGTTCTTGTTCATTCCTATTTCAACAAGATGGACTTTACCTAGACTAAGAATGGACCAACTTTTAAATCTTGGATGGAAATTTCTTTTACCTATTTCTCTCGGTAATTTATTATTAACAACCTCTTTCCAACTCCTTTCACTATAAAAGATTAATAAAAGAATATTTTTTCTATATTCATGATTTGTCTTCAAACAAGAGAAAAAAACAAACATAAAATTATTCATAAATATTCACGATATGTTTCCCATGGTAACTGGGTTCATGAATTATGGGCAACAAACCATACGAGCTGCAAGGTACATTGGTCAAAGTTTCATAGTTACCTTATCCCATGCAAACCGTTTACCTGTAACTATTCAATATCCTTATGAAAAATTAATCACATCAGAGCGTTTCCGCGGTCGAATCCATTTTGAATTTGATAAATGCATTGCTTGTGAAGTATGTGTTCGTGTATGTCCTATAGATCTACCTGTTGTTAATTGGCAATTGGAAACTGACATTCGAAAGAAAGGGTTGCTTAATTACAGTATTGATTTTGGAATCTGTATATTTTGTGGCAACTGTGTTGAGTATTGTCCAACAAATTGTTTATCAATGACTGAAGAATATGAACTTTCTACTTATGATCGTCACGAATTGAATTATAATCAAATTGCTTTAGGTCGTTTACCAACGCCAGTAGTTGACGATTATACAATTCGAACAATTTTGAATTCAACTCCAAAAAAAAATAGGTAAACCGCCTTGATTAATTAAAAAGTACAATTTTTAAACTAAAATTTAGTTTTGATCGAAAGGGATGAAATGGGATTTCTTTCATTTTTCTTGGTCACTAACTACAAAAAGTACAATGATTTGATTGATTGATGAGAATAGCATCGCGGCTAAATTTGGATTGAAAATCTATGAGATTAATATATCTGTAATTCTATCCATAATTTTTTCGAAAATGAAATTTAGATTTATAATGCCTTTTTCGAGAAAGAATGAGATTAGTACAATAGCTGTACCTATAGTAATTTACCCCATTTAGGGTTTAATTTAATTAAGAACCTATTATAAAAAAGTTTTTCCTGCTCAAGTCAATAAGGTCATGAAAAAACAATTCAAAAGTTTTTATCTCTTATTTTACGTGCAATGGATTTGCCTGGACTAATACATGATTTTCTTTTAGTTTTTCTGGGATTAGGTCTTATATTAGGAGGTCTGGGAGTGGTATTACTTACCAACCCAATTTATTCTGCCTTTTCGTTGGGATTCGTTCTTGTTTGTATATCTTTATTCTATATTTTATCAAACTCTCATTTTGTAGCTGCTGCACAGCTCCTTATTTATGTGGGAGCTATAAATGTTTTAATTCTATTTGCCGTGATGTTCATGAATGGTTCAGAATATTACAAAAATTTGAATCTTTGGACTGTTGGAAACGGGGTTACTTCCGTAGTTTGTACAAGCATTTTTGTTTCACTAATTACTATTGTTCCAGATACGTCATGGTACGGGATTATTTGGACTACAAGAACAAATCAGATTATAGAACAAGATTTGATAAGTAATGGTCAACAAATTGGAATTCATTTATCAACAGATTTTTTTCTTCCGTTTGAATTCATTTCAATAATTCTTTTAGTTGCTTTGATAGGTGCGATTGCTGTGGCTCGTCAGTAATAAATCTTTAGAATTAATAATCGCAATTCAAATTACACTTTATGTTATTACATCTATTTTTCTTCAATTCTATTTAAAGCTTATTTATGTATAAACTTGATTTATTATCCATATATTTCTTTGTTCTGTACTTGTGATATTCTTATTCTAGTCAATCCAATCTGTTGATGTTGAATTGTTGTTCATATTGAAAAAAAAAATCGAAAACTATAAGGAGTTGGTCAATGATGCTCGAACATGTACTTGTTTTGAGTGCCTATTTATTTTCTATCGGTATCTATGGGTTGATCACGAGTCGAAATATGGTTAGAGCCCTTATGTGTCTTGAACTTATACTGAATGCAGTTAATATAAATTTTGTAACATTTTCTGATTTTTTTGATAGTCGTCAATTAAAAGGAAATATTTTTTCAATTTTTGTTATAGCTATCGCAGCCGCTGAAGCAGCTATTGGACTGGCTATTGTTTCGTCAATTTATCGTAACAGAAAATCAACCCGTATCAATCAATCGAATTTGTTGAATAAGTAGTATTAATAATATAAAATAGAATTTTCATATCCATTAATTCGAGTTGGCATGTATGATACGTAACTTACGGATCATGTTTGTGAAAACGTAAGAAATGAAAGTATCTTGGCTCTACTCTATCTCATGAGTCGATCCAGAATTAAATAAGAAAATTCTGCTAAATCATTGATTCGTCTGGTGTCTAAATATATAATGATTCATTTAGAAATTTACTAGATTGAATTTTTATGACGTTAAAAAATTAGAAATCCAATGTCACATTCAGTAAAGATTTATGATACATGTATAGGGTGTACTCAATGTGTCCGAGCCTGCCCCACAGATGTATTAGAAATGATACCTTGGGATGGATGTAAATCTAAGCAAATTGCTTCTGCTCCAAGAACAGAGGACTGCGTGGGTTGTAAGAGATGTGAATCCGCCTGTCCGACAGATTTCTTGAGTGTTCGAGTTTATTTATGGCATGAAACAACTCGAAGCATGGGTCTAGCTTATTGATACTTTCCAGAAAAACCCACTTGAATCTATTTGATTTTTTGTTTACCGACAAAAACCCGTACTCGAAAAAATAATAAAATATATATATATATTATGTTTTCGCGCACGGGTTTTTTTAGTCCAAGTGTATCTTGTCTTTACCACGAATTCTTTTCCTTGGTTAACAACATTTGTAGTTTTTCCGATATCCGCGGGTTTTTTAATTTTCCTTTTGCCTCATAAAGGAAATAAGGTAATTAGGTGGTATACCTCAGGTATATGCGTCTTAGAGCTCCTTTTAATGACTTATGCGTTCTCTTATTATTTCCAATTGGACGATCCATTAATCCAATTAACAGAAGATTATAAATGGATCAAATTTTTTGATTTTTACTGGAGATTGGGAATAGATGGATTTTCTTTAGGACCTATTTTACTGACAGGATTTATCACCACTTTAGCTACTTTAGCGGCTCGGCCAATTACTCGGGATTCCCGATTATTCCATTTTCTGATGTTAGCAATGTATAGTGGTCAAATAGGATTATTTTCTTCTCAAGACCTTTTACTTTTTTTTATCATGTGGGAGTTAGAATTAATTCCCGTTTATCTACTTCTATTGATGTGGGGGGGAAAGAAACGTCTGTATTCAGCTACAAAGTTTATTTTGTATACTGCAGGGGGTTCCATTTTTTTATTAATGGGAGCTTTAGGTATCGCTTTATATGGATCCAATGAACCAAGATTCAATTTTGAAACATCAGTCAATCAATCATATCCTGTGGCACTAGAAATATTTTTCTATATTGGATTTCTTATTGCTTTTGCTGTCAAATTGCCGATTATACCCTTACATACATGGTTACCAGACACCCATGGGGAAGCGCATTACAGTACTTGTATGCTTCTAGCCGGAATCTTATTAAAAATGGGGGCATATGGGTTGGTTCGAATCAATATGGAATTATTACCTCACGCTCATTCTATCTTTTCTCCCTGGTTGATAATAGTAGGCGTAATACAAATAATCTATGCAGCTTCAACATCTCCCGGCCAACGAAATTTAAAAAAAAGAATAGCCTATTCTTCTGTATCTCATATGGGTTTCATAATTATAGGGATTTGCTCTATAAGTGATATGGGACTCAACGGAGCTATTTTACAAATCATATCACATGGATTTATTGGCGCTGCACTTTTTTTCTTGGCAGGAACGGGTTATGATAGAATACGTCGTGTTTATCTTGACGAAATGGGCGGAATGGCTACCCCAATGCCAAAAATATTCACGACATTCAGTATCTTATCACTAGCTTCCCTTGCATTACCGGGCATGAGCGGTTTTTTTGCGGAATTGATAGTCTTTTTTGGAATAATTGCCGGCCAAAAATATCTTTTAATGTCAAAAATTTTAATTACTTTTGTAATGGGAGTTGGAATTATATTAACTCCTATTTATTTATTATCTATGTTACGCCAGATGTTCTATGGATACAGGCTGTTTAATGCCCCAAACTCTTATTTTTTTGATTCTGGACCGCGCGAGTTATTTATTTCGATCGCTATCCTTCTGCCTGTAATAGGTATTGGTATTTATCCGGATTTCGTTTTCTCATTATCAATTGACAGAGTCGAAGCTATTCTATCTAATTATTTTTATAGATAGTTTTTCTAAATAAAACAAAAAAGCAAAAAAGAAATCCTATGATTTTTAAAAAAGAAAAATCGTTATGTTATACAACGAAAAAAACTTCTTTTTTCGTCTCTTAAATTTAAGTTAAAAAAAATGAATTGTAACAAAAATTTTTTGGCATTTGTGAGAACTTTTTGAATCAAGTAATATGGCGATTCAAAAGGTTCTCAACGGCTTACCTGAAGTTTTTTTGTATATATGCTTTGCTGTCCTATAAAGTTGCATTCATCAGACCCTTTCTTTAATCTTTAATGCAATTAAATGTTAATTGCTAAATTAGATGTTAATTGTTAATATAAATGAACCATAACTATGCAATCCTATTCCTAATAGATTAACGCCAAAATAACATATCCAAATTATAAGAAAACCGATAGAAGCAACAATTGCGGAATTTAAACCCTCCCAATTTTTATTTGTTCGAGTATGAAAATAAATCGCGAATATGGTCCACGTAATAAATGCCCAAGTTTCCTTTGGGTCCCAATTCCAATACGATCCCCACGCTTCATTAGCCCAGACTGCTCCCGAAAGAATACCCATGGTTAAAAAGATAAATCCTATACTTATAATACGATAACCCCAGTCATCTAATTGTTGAATCAATTGAAACTTGTAATAATTCCTAGAAATAGAAGAAAGAAAAGAAATATGTCTTAAAACATTCTTTCTTTCTGTCATATATTGTATCTCACTAAAGGAAAATGAATGATTTAATAAATTATTGGTTTTATAAACAATTCTTATGATTTTTCGAAATGTGATTACTAGAAATGCTACTGATAATAATGATCCACACAAAAGAGCTGCATAGCCCAATATCATCATACTTACGTGCATCATTAACCACTGGGATTGAAGAGCAGGCACTAAGATTTCGGAGTGATGCATGTCAGTTAAAAGACCTGAAGTAGTAAACCCTTGGGTAAAAAAAGTACTTGGCGCGGTTATTGCGCTTAAATAATTTTTTTGTTTTTTAAAATACGGAACCATATGAATAATGGAAAAAGCCCATGAAAGAAAGATTAATGATTCATATAAATCACTTAATGGTAAATGGCCCCCCAAAATCCAACGAGTAACTAATAATCCTGTTATACAGAAAAAAGTAATTATCATGCCCTTTTCTGACGAATCATATAGTTCTACGAATTCATCAACTAATAAGGTTATCAAATGAATTGTAATTACAATTGACACGACCGAAAAAGATATATGAGTTAATATATGTTCTAAAGTCGAAAATATCATAAAATTTTTTAAATATAAATAAAAGGGGGGTTCTAATTATATGGGATTGAAATCAGGAATTGAATTCATTATAGGATTTATTGTATCTTTTTGAAAATTACAGGAAGTTATGCCGCTACTCGGACTCGAACCGAGATGCTCTAGCACTGCTTCCTAAGAGCAGCGTGTCTACCGATTTCACCATAGCGGCTTGCTCGAAATCATAATAATCGATTGTTATTTAATAGTCGAGTTTGAAGGAGTCAATTCAATATAATATTTTTTAGGAAACATTCAAATTAATGAAGAAAATTTTATTTAATAATGAAAAAAAAAAATCGAATTTTTTTTTTTTTGATTACGGTTTTACAGTCAAGAGATTTATGAAAATATTTTATTGGTTAGGTGTTTATTGTGGAGAGAATTTGTGTTAGGATTTAACAACCCAATTAGGTATTGATCTGGACATAACAAACAAAAAAAAATTTTGAGTTCTACTCCGTACTAAAAAAAATCCTGTCTAATTTAATATATACCTTGATCCATTTTCAAGTCCAAGCATATTATTAAAGTAGATCATTCAAAGATCTGCTTTATATATATTCAAATAGTATATATATAAAAAAGATAAAACTTATGAATATTTTTTATTGTGATTGTGACAAATGAGTCGATGGGGAAAATAATAATCCCCATCCTGAACATGATAAAAGATCCTAACAATAAAAAGAACGGTGAAACTTTGTACCTTTTTTTTTTCTTTTTTGTTTGCAAAAAAAGTATCATTTTTAGAATTCAATAGACAAAAGAATTCTTTATGCTACACACGATAAAAAGCAAAAGTAGTTCAATTTAATATTGATTAGTTCAAAACATAAAAAAAAAAAAAAGAATGGAAATCATTATATATTTTAGTTTTATATATTTTATATTAGAAATTCTAACATAAATTAGCAATAATAAAAAAAAATTCGACCTTTTCTCATGTCAAGTCAAATCAGATTATTCCAACCTTTAATTTTTTATTTGTCGCACAAAAAAACTTTTTGAATTACCTGTAGAAAGGGATTTCGCTAATGAAAAAGCCTTCAATACTACCCAATATCCCTTCTTTTTCCAAATATTTTTTCGAATACGCTTTTTGGATATAGAAGTACGCTTTTTTGGAACTGCCATTCAAAAATAAAGAAGTTTTTTATTGTTATAGTTGGATGTGAAAGACATTTATTGTTAAAAAAAAACCGTTCTTTACTATATATTATTATATATTTCCTTATTCTATATATTTAGTTTGTAAATTTTCCTCTTTTCGTAACAAAAAATTCGTAACATAAAAGAAGCCTATCCCTTTCTTTTTTTTTGTCTTTTTTCGTTATATTCCATGTATACGTGGAATAAAATACATCAATAAAGTTTAAGAATCTCAATTTTATTTATCCTAAAATTGTTATTTATCCTAATAAAAAAAAACTTTAACTTCTTTTTCTAGTAATTGGTCAAACTCGAAGAAAAAGTATATCTAATTGAAATTCAATTTTCAAATTCGAACGAGACTATTAATTAATTTGTTAAATAAAAAGTTTTTAGTAATTCTTTCTTTTTATCCTAGTAAAGGAAAAGTGTCAAATATCATAGTGTTTTCTGCAAATATAATGAAAGACAATAAATCCATTCCAAAATGCAGTAGTTAATGATTCTGAATAAAGGAATTAAAATAAAAATTACTTAGTTTATTGGATTCACTAAAAATCTGGTAAAACCCTCTTTTTTTTTTATTATTCCCTATCAAAATAAAAAATATTACTTTATAATCCTTTACTTTTCGTTATGTATATAAAACCTTGTAATTATGTAATTAATAATAAGTATAAGTAATTAATTTAATAATAATAAAATTAATAATAATAATAAAATTTTTTGTAGAATAAGTCTTTTTTTTTTTTCACTAGTATTTTTATTTGACCAATTCTAACTTTTTGATTTAAATATGTGAAGTATTTTGGAAAAGAAAAATTTAGAATAAGAATAATTAAGAATAGAAAATTCAATTTTAGTTTTACATATTTTTATTTTATTATTATTGATATTGACTGACTTATTTAAAATTAAAAAGATATAAGAGCCGATGAATCAGAAACAAGAAACAATTAATTATTAATTAAAAAAGTTTTTTATGGAACAAATATATCAATATTCATGGATCATATCTTTCGTTACATTCCCAGTCCCTATGTTAATAGGAGTGGGACTCCTACTTTTTCCGGTAGCAACAAAAAAACTTCGTCGTATGGGGGCTTTTCCCAGCATTTTTTTGTTAAGTATAGTCATGATTTTTTCAATCGCTCTGTCTATTCATCAAATAAATAGCAGTTTTATTTATCAATGTATATGGTCATGGACTATCAATAACGATTTTTCTTTAGAGTTCGGATACTTGATTGACCCACTTACTTCTATTTTGGTAGTATTAATTACTGCAGTTGGAATTTTGGTTCTTTTTTATAGTGACAATTATATGTCTCATGATCAAGGCTATTTGAGATTTTTTGCTTATATGAGTTTTTTCAATACTTCAATGTTGGGATTAGTTACTAGCTCTAATTTGATACAAATTTATATTTTTTGGGAATTGGTTGGAATGTGTTCTTATCTATTAATAGGTTTTTGGTTCACACGACCTATTGCATCGAATGCTTGTCAAAAAGCGTTTGTAACTAATCGTGTAGGGGATTTTGGTTTATTATTAGGAATTTTAGGTTTTTATTGGATAACAGGCAGTTTCGAATTTCGGGATTTGTTTAAAATATTCAATAACCTTGTTTATAATAATCGGGTTAATTTTTTATTTGTTACTTTGTGTGCCTTTCTATTATTTTCCGGCGCAATTGCGAAATCGGCGCAATTTCCTCTTCATGTATGGTTACCGGATGCCATGGAAGGGCCTACTCCTATTTCGGCTCTGATACATGCTGCTACTATGGTATCGGCGGGAATTTTTCTTGTAGCTCGACTTTTTCCTCTTTTCGTAGTCATACCTTACATAATGAATCTAATTGCTTTGATAGGTATAATAACAGTATTTTTAGGAGCTACTTTAGCTCTTGCTCAAAAAGATATTAAGAGAAGTTTAGCCTATTCTACAATGTCTCAATTGGGTTATATGATGTTAGCCCTAGGTATGGGGTCTTATCGAGTCGCTTTATTTCATTTGATTACTCATGCCTATTCGAAAGCATTGTTGTTTTTAGGGTCTGGATCCATTATTCATTCAATTGGAAGCTATTGTTGGGTATTCGCCAGATAAGAGTCAAAATATGGTTCTGATGGGTGGTTTAACAAAAAATATTCCAATTACAAAAACTGCTTTTTTATTAGGAACGCTTTCTCTTTG